>CM045943.1:10817013-11003126 GCA_025177825.1 Aechmea fasciata | reverse complement strand
ATTGTTTCCAATGTTATACTGTTAGGGCGCAACTGAGTAGTCTAATGTTGTTCCGGTTTTGGTTCTTGTGAACGTAGACAACGATACGTTGCCAATATACACTCTCGGGGCATAATAGAATAATATAATTAGGTTTCTCTTTGTTCGGTTGAATGAGAAAAAGTTCTCGTTTCTAAAGTTATACCGTGTTAGGCGCAAATCGTGTAGTCTAATGTTGTTCCGGTTTTGGTTCTTGTGAACGTAGACAACGATACGTTGCCAATATACACTCTCGGGCATAATAGAACAATATAATTAGGTTTTACTCTTTGTTCCGTGAAATGAGAAAAAGTACCGTTTTCCAAAGTTATAATGCTAGGCGCAACCGAGTAGTCAAATGTTGTTCCGATTTTGGTTCTTGTGAACGTAGATAACGATACGTTGCCAATATACACTCTCGGGCATAATAGAACAATATAATTAGGTTTTACTCTTTGTTCTATGGAATGAGAAATTGTACCGTTTGCAAAGTTATACCGTTAGGCGCAACCGAGTTGTCTAATGTTGGTTTGGTTTTGGTTTTTAGAACGTAGACAACGATACGTTGCCAATATATACTCTCGGGCATAATAGAACAATATAATTGGGTTTCACTCTTTGTTCTTGAGTGAGAAAAAGTACGTTTCTAAAGTTATACCGTTAGTGGCGCAACCGAGTAGTCTAATGTTGTTCCGCTTTGGTTCTTGTAGAACGTAGACAACGATACGTTGCCAATATACACTCTCGGGCATAATAGAACAATATAATTAGGTTTTACTCTTTGTTCTGGAATGAGAAAAGTACTATTTCCAAAGTTATAATGTTAGAGCGCAACCGAGTTCTCTAATGTTGTTCCTGCTTTGGTTCTTAGAAAGTAGACAACGATACGTTGCCAATATAAACTCTCAAGGCATAATAGAACAATATAATTGGGTTTCACTCTTGTTCGTGAATGAGAAAAAGTACGTTTCTAAAGTTATACCGTTAGGCGCAAACCGAGTAGTCTAATGTTGTTCCGCTTTGGTTCTTAGAACGTAGACAACGATACGTTGCCAATATACACTCTCGGGGCATAATAGAACAATATAATTAGGTTTTACTCTTTGTTCCGTGGAATGAGAAAAAGTACTGTTTCCAAAGTTATACTGTTAGGGCGCAACTGAGTAGTCAAATGTTGTTCCGATTTTGGTTCTTGTGAACGTAGATAACGATACGTTGCCAATATACTCTCTCGGGGCATAATAGAACAATATAATTAGGTTTTACTCTTTGTTCTATGAATGAGAAAAAGTAATGGTTTCAAAAGTTATACTGTTAGGGCGCAGCCGAGTTGTCTAATGTTGTTCCGGTTTTGGTTCTTGTGAAAGTAGACAACGATACGTTGCCAATATAAACTCTCAAGGCATAATAGAACAATATAATTGGGTTTCACTCTTTGTTCGGTTGAATGAGAAAAAGTACTGTTTCTAAAGTTATACTGTTAGGGCGCAACTGAGTAGTCTAATGTTGTTCCGGTTTTGGTTCTTGTGAACGTAGACAACGATACGTTCCCAATATACACTCTCGGGGCATAATAGAACAATATAATTAGGTTTTACTCTTTGTTCGGAATGAGAAAAAGTACGTTTCCAAAGTTATACCGGTAGGGCGCAACCGAGTTGTCTAATGTTGTTCCTGCTTTGGTTCTTGTGAAAGTAGACAACGATACGTTGCCAATATAAACTCTCAAGGCATAATAGAACAATATAATTGGGTTTCACTCTTTGTTCTTGAATGAGAAAAAGTACGTTTCTAAAGTTATACCGTTAGGCGCAACCGAGTAGTCTAATGTTGTTCCTGGTTATTAGAACGTAGACAACGATACGTTGCCAATATACACTCTCGGGGCATAATAGAACAATATAATTAGGTTTTACTCTTTGTTCCTTGGAATGAGAAAAAGTACTGTTTCCAAAGTTATACTGTTAGGGCGCAACTGAGTAGTCAAATGTTGTTCCGATTTTGGTTTTTGTGAACGTAGACAACAATACGTTGCCAATATACACTCTCGGGGCATAATAGAACAATATAATTGGGTTTCACTCTTTGTTCGGTTGAGTGAGAAAAAGCACTGTTTCTAAAGTTATACGCTAGGGCGCAACCGAGTAGTCTAATGTTGTTCCGATTTTGGTTCTTAGAACGTAGACAACGATACGTTGCCAATATACCCCCTCGGGCATAATAGAACAATATAATTAGGTTTTACTCTTTGTTCGGTGGAATGAGAAAAAGTACTGTTTCCAAAGTTATACTGTTAGGGCGCAACTGAGTTGTCTAATGTTGTTCCGGTTTTGGTTCTTGTGAAAGTAGACAACGATACGTTGCCAATATACACTCTCGAGGCATAATAGAACAATATAATTAGGTTTTACTCTTTGTTCTTGAATGAGAAAAAGTAATCGTTTCTAAAGTTATACCGTTAGGGCGCAATCGAGTAGTCTAATGTTGTTCCTGCTTTGGTTCTTGTGAACGTAGACAACGATACGTTGCCAATATACACTCTCGGGGCATAATAGAACAATATAATTAGGTTTTACTCTTTGTTCGGTGGAATGAGAAAAAGTACAGTTTCCAAAGTTATACTGTTACGGCGCAACTGAGTTGTCTACTGTTGTTCCGGTTTTGGTTCTTGTGAAAGTAGACAACGATACGTTGCCAATATAAACTCTCGAGGCATAATAGAACAATATAATTGGGTTTCTCTTTGTTCTTGAATGAGAAAAGTTCTCGTTTCTAAAGTCATACCGTTAGTGGCGCAACCGTGTAGTCTAATGTTGTTCCTGCTTTGGTTCTTGTGAACGTAGACAACGATACGTTGCCAATATACACTCTCGGGGCATAATAGAACAATATAATTAGGTTTTACTCTTTGTTCCGTGAAATGAGAAAAAGTACTGTTTCCAAAGTTATACTGTTAGGGCGCAACTGAGTAGTCAAATGTTGTTCCGATTTTGGTTCTTGTGAACGTAGATAACGATACGTTGCCAATATACACTCTCGGGGCATAATAGAACAATATAATTAGGTTTTACTCTTTGTTCGGTGGAATGAGAAATTGTACGTTTGCAAAGTTATATCATACGCAACTGAGTTGTCTAATGTTGGTTTGGTTTTGGTTTTTGTGAACGTAGACAACGATACGTTGCCAATATATACTCTCGGGGCATAATAGAACAATATAATTGGGTTTCACTCTTTGTTCGGTTGAGTGAGAAAAATCTTTTTCTAAAGTTATCGTTAGGCGCAGTGGCTGATCTAATGTTGTTCCGGTTTTGGTTCTTGTGAACGTAGACAACGATACGTTGCCAATATACACTCTCGGGGCATAATAGAACAATATAATTGGGTTTTACTCTTTGTTCGGTGGAATGAGAAAAAGTACTATTTCCAAAGTTATCTTTGTTAGAGCGCAAGCGAGTTCTCTAATGTTGTTCGGTTTTGGTTCTTGTGAAAGTAGACAACGATACGTTGCCAATATAAACTCTCAAGGCATAATAGAACAATATAATTGGGTTTCACTCTTTGTTCGGTTGAATGAGAAAAAGTACTGTTTCTAAAGTTATACTGTTAGGGCGCAACTGAGTAGTCTAATGTTGTTCCGGTTTTGGTTCTTGTGAACGTAGACAACGATACGTTGCCAATATACACTCTCGGGGCATAATAGAACAATATAATTGGGTTTTACTCTTTGTTCGGGGGAATGAGAAAAAGTACTGTTTCCAAGGTTATAATGTTAGGGCGCAACTGAGTAGTCAAAGGTTGTTCCGATTTTGGTGCTTGTGAACGTAGATAACGATACGTTGCCAATATACCCTCTCGGGGCATAATAGAACAATATAATTGGGTTTTACTATTTGTTTGCTGGAATGAGAAAAATCTTGTTTCCAAAGTTATCTTGTTAGGCGCAAGAGTTGTCTAATGTTGCTCGGTTTTGGTTCTTGTGAAAGTAGACAACGATACGTTGCCAATATAAACTCTCAAGGCATAATAGAACAATATAATTGGGTTTCACTCTTTGTTCGGTTGAATGAGAAAAATCTTGTTTCTAAAGTTATCTTTGTCGGCGCAATGAGTAGTCTAATGTTGTTCGGTTTTGGTTCTTGTGAACGTAGACAACGATACGTTCCCAATATACACTCTCGGGGCATAATAGAACAATATAATTAGGTTTTACTCTTTGTTCGGTGGAATGAGAAAAATCTTGTTTCCAAAGTTATCTTGTTAGGCGCAAAGTTGTCTAATGTTGTTCGGTTTTGGTTCTTGTGAAAGTAGACAACGATACGTTGCCAATATAAACTCTCAAGGCATAATAGAACAATATAATTGGGTTTCACTCTTTGTTCGGTTGAATGAGAAAAATCTTGTTTCTAAAGTTATCTTGTTAGGCGCAATGAGTAGTCTAATGTTGTTCGGTTTTGGTTATTGTGAACGTAGACAACGATACGTTGCCAATATACACTCTCGGGGCATAATAGAACAATATAATTAGGTTTTACTCTTTGTTCCTTGGAATGAGAAAAATCTTGTTTCCAAAGTTATCTTTGTTAGGCGCAAGCGAGTAGTCAAATGTTGTTAGATTTTGGTTTTTGTGAACGTAGACAACAATACGTTGCCAATATACACTCTCGGGGCATAATAGAACAATATAATTGGGTTTCACTCTTTGTTCGGTTGAGTGAGAAAAAAATCTTGTTTCTAAAGTTATACGATTAGGCGCAGTGAGTAGTCTAATGTTGTTCCGATTTTGGTTCATGTGAACGTAGACAACGATACGTTGCCAATATACACTCTCGGGGCATAATAGAACAATATAATTAGGTTTCACTCTTTGTTCGGTGGAATGAGAAAAATCTTGTTTCCAAAGTTATCTTTGTTAGGCGCAAGCGAGTTGTCTAATGTTGTTCGGTTTTGGTTCTTGTGAAAGTAGACAACGATACGTTACCAATATACACTCTCGAGGCATAATAGAACATTATAATTAGGTTTCACTCTTTGTTCGGTTGAATGAGAAAAAGTACTGTTTCTAAAGTTATCTTTGTTAGGCGCAAGAGTAGTCTAATGTTGTTCGGTTTTGGTTCTTGTGAACGTAGATAACGATACGTTGCCTATATACACTCTCGGGGCATAATAGAACAATATAATTAGGTTTTACTCTTTGTTCGGTGGAATGAGAAAAGAATTGTTTCCAATGTTATCTTGTTAGGCGCAAGCGAGTAGTCTAATGTTGTTCGGTTTTGGTTCTTGTGAACGTAGACAACGATACGTTGCCAATATACACTCTCGGGGCATAATAGAACAATATAATTGGGTTTCTCTCTTTGTTCGGTTGAATGAGAAAAAGTTCATTTCTAAAGTCATCTTGTTAGGCGCAATATTGTGTAGTCTAATGTTGTTCCGGTTTTGGTTCTTGTGAACGTAGACAACGATACGTTGCCAATATACACTCTCGGGGCATAATAGAACAATATAATTAGGTTTTACTCTTTGTTGTGAAATGAGAAAAATCTTTGTTTCCAAAGTTATAATGTTAGGCGCAATGAGTAGTCAAATGTTGTTCGATTTTGGTTCTTGTGAACGTAGATAACGATACGTTGCCAATATACACTCTCGGGGCATAATAGAACAATATAATTAGGTTTTACTCTTTGTTCGGTGGAATGAGAAATTGTCTTGTTTGCAAAGTTATCTTTATTCTGGCGCAATGGAGTTGTCTAATGTTGTTCCGGTTTTGGTTCTTGTGAACGTAGACAACGATACGTTGCCAATATACTCTCTCGGGGCATAATAGAACAATATAATTGGGTTTCACTCTTTGTTCGGTTGAATGAGAAAAAGTACTGTTTCCAAAGTTATCTTTGTTAGGCGCAGAGTAGTCTAATGTTGTTAGGTTTTTGTTCTTGTGAACGTAGACAACGATACGTTGCCAATATACACTCTCGGGGCATAATAGAACAATATAATTAGGTTTTACTCTTTGTTCGGTGGAATGAGAAAAAGTACTATTTCCAAAGTTATCTTTGTTAGGCGCAAGAGTTGTCTAATGTTGTTCGGTTTTGGTTCTTGTGAACGTAGACAATGATACGTTGCCAATATACACTCTCGAGGCATAATAGAACAATATAATTGGGTTTTACTCTTTGTTCGGTGGAATGAGAAAAAGTACTGTTTCTAAAGTTATCTTTGTTAGGCGCAAGTGAGTAGTCTAATGTTGTTCCGATTTTGGTCCTTGTGAACGTAAACAACGATACGTTGCCAAAATACACTCTCGGGGCATAATAGAACAATATAATTAGGTTTCACTCTTTGTTCGGTTGAATGAGAAAAAGTACTGTTTCCAAAGTTATCTTTGTTAGGCGCAAGAGTAGTCTAATGTTGTTCCGGTTTTGGTTCTTGTGAACGTAGACAACAATACGTTGCCAATATACACTCTCGGGGCATAATAGAACAATATAATTGGGTTTCACTCTTTGTTCGGTTGAATGAGAAAAAATCATTTCTAAAGTTATCTTTGTTAGAAGCGAGTAGTCTAATGTTGTTCCGATTTTGGTTCTTGTGAACGTAGACAACGATACGTTGCCAATATACACTCTCGGGGCATAATAGAACAATATAATTAGGTTTCACTCTTTGTTCGGTGGAATGAGAAAAATCTTGTTTCCAAAGTTATCTTGTTAGGCGCAATGAGTTGTCTAATGTTGTTCGGTTTTGGTTCTTGTGAAAGTAGACAACGATACGTTACCAATATACACTCTCGAGGCATAATAGAACATTATAATTAGGTTTCACTCTTTGTTCGGTTGAATGAGAAAAAAATCATTTCTAAAGTTATACTGTTAGGGCGCAACTGAGTAGTCTAATGTTGTTCCGGTTTTGGTTCTTGTGAACGTAGACAACGATACGTTGCCTATATACACTCTCGGGGCATAATAGAACAATATAATTAGGTTTTACTCTTTGTTCGGTGGAATGAGAAAAAGTACTGTTTCTAAAGTTATATTGTTAGGGCGCAACTGAGTAGTCTAATGTTGTTCCGGTTTTGGTTCTTGTGAACGTTGGCATGGATACGTTGCGAATATACACTCTCGGGGCATAATAGAACAATATAATTAGGTTTTCTCTTTGTTCGGTTGAATGAGAAAAAGTTCTGTTTCTAAAGTCATCTTGTTAGGCGCAATGTGTAGTCTAATGTTGTTCGGTTTTGGTTCTTGTGAACGTAGACAACGATACGTTGCCAATATACACTCTCGGGGCATAATAGAACAATATAATTAGGTTTTACTCTTTGTTCGTGAAATGAGAAAAATCTTGTTTCTAAAGTTATACTGTTAGGGCGCAACTGAGTAGTCTAATGTTGTTCCGGTTTTGGTTCTTGTGAACGTAGACAACGATACGTTGCCTATATACACTCTCGGGGCATAATAGAACAATATAATTAGGTTTTACTCTTTGTTCGGTGGGATGAGAAATTGTCTTGTTTGCAAAGTTATCTTACGGCGCAAGCGAGTAGTCTAATGTTGTTCCGGTTTTGGTTCTTGTGAACGTAGACAACGATACGTTGCCAATATATACTCTCGGGGCATAATAGAACAATATAATTGGGTTTCACTCTTTGTTCGGTTGAATGAGAAAAAGTACTGTTTCTAAAGTTATACTGTTAGGGCGCAACTGAGTAGTCTAATGTTGTTCCGGTTTTGGTTCTTGTGAACGTAGACAACGATACGTTGACAATATACACTCTCGGGGCATAATAGAACAATATAATTAGGTTTTACTCTTTGTTCGGTGGAATGAGAAAAAGTACTATTTCCAAAGTTATACTGTTAGGCTAATGTTGTTCGGTTTTGGTTCTTGTGAAAGTAGACAACGATCCGTTGCCAATATAAACTCTCAAGGCATAATAGAACAATATAATTGGGTTTCACTCTTTGTTCGGTTGAATGATAAAAATCTTGTTTCTAAAGTTATCTTTGTTAGGCGCAAGTCTAATGTTGTTCGGTTTTGGTTCTTGTGAACGTAGACAACGATACGTTGCCAAAATACACTCTCGGGGCATAATAGAACAATATAATTAGATTTTACTCTTTGTTCCGTGGAATGAGAAAAAAATCTTGTTTCCAAAGTTATCTTTGTTAGGCGCAGTGAGTAGTCTAATGTTGTTCCGATTTTGGTTCTTGTGAACGTAGACAACAATACGGTGCCAATATACACTCTCGGGGCATAATAGAACAATATCATTGGGTTTCACTCTTTGTTCGGTTGAATGAGAAAAAGTACTGTTTCTAAAGTTATACTGTTAGGGCGCAACTGAGTAGTCTAATGTTGTTCCGGTTTTGGTTCTTGTGAACGTAGACAACGATACGTTGCCAATATACACTCTCGGGGCATAATAGAACAATATAATTAGGTTTTACTCTTTGTTCGGTGGAATGAGAAAAAGTACTGTTTCCAAAGTTATACTGTTAGGGCGCAACTGAGTTGTCTAATGTTGTTCCGGTTTTGGTTCTTGTGAAAGTAGACAACGATACGTTACCAATATACACTCTCGGGGCATAATAGAACAATATAATTAGGTTTCACTCTTTGTTCGGTTGAATGAGAAAAAGTACTGTTTCTAAAGTTATACTGTTAGGGCGCAACTGAGTAGTCTAATGTTGTTCCGGTTTTGGTTCTTGTGAACGTAGACAACAATACGTTGCCAATATACACTCTCGGGGCATAATAGAACAATATAATTAGGTTTTACTCTTTGTTCGGTGGAATGAGAAAAAGAATTGTTTCCAAAGTTATACTGTTAGGGCGCAACTGAGTAGTCTAATGTTGTTCCGGTTTTGGTTCTTGTGAACGTAGACAACGATACGTTGCCAATATACACTCTCGGGGCATAATAGAATAATATAATTGGGTTTCTCTCTTTGTTCGGTTGAATGAGAAAAAGTTACATTTCTAAAGTCATCTTGTTAGGGCGTGTAGTCTAATGTTGTTCGTTTTGGTTCTTGTGAACGTAGACAACGATACGTTGCCAATATACACTCTCGGGGCATAATAGAACAATATAATTAGGTTTTACTCTTTGTTAGTGAAATGAGAAAAATCTTGTTTCCAAAGTTATACTGTTAGGGCGCAACTGAGTAGTCAAATGTTGTTCCGATTTTGGTTCTTGTGAACGTAGATAACGATACGTTGCCAATATACACTCTCGGGGCATAATAGAACAATATAATTAGGTTTTACTCTTTGTTCGGTGGAATGAGAAATTGTACTGTTTGCAAAGTTATATTGTTACGGCGCAACTGAGTTGTCTAATGTTGGTCTGGTTTTGGTTTTTGTGAACGTAGACAACGATACGTTGCCAATATATACTCTCGGGGCATAATAGAACAATATAATTGGGTTTCACTCTTTGTTCGGTTGAATGAGAAAAAGTACTGTTTCTAAAGTTATCTTTGTTAGGGCGCAATGAGTAGTCTAATGTTGTTCGATTTTGGTTCTTGTGAACGTAGACAACGATACGTTGCCAATATACACTCTCGGGGCATAATAGAACAATATAATTAGGTTTTACTCTTTGTTCCGTGAAATGAGAAAAGTACTGGTTCCAAAGTTATAATGTTAGGCGCAGAGTAGTCTAATGTTGTTCGGTTTTGTTCTTGTGAACGTAGACAACGATACGTTGCCAATATACACTCTCGGGGCATAATAGAACAATATAATTAGGTTTTACTCTTTGTTCGGTGGAATGAGAAAAAGTACTATTTCCAAAGTTATACTGTTAGGGCGCAAGAGTTGTCTAATGTTGTTCGGTTTTGGTACATGTGAAAGTAGACAACGATTCGTTGCCAATATAAACTCTCGAGGCATAATAGAACAATATAATTGGGTTTCACTCTTTGTTCGGTTGAATGAGAAAAAGTACTGTTTCTAAAGTTATACTGTTAGGCGCAACTGAGGAGTCTAATGTTGTTCCGGTTTTGGTTCTTGTGAACGTAGACAACGATACGTTGCCAATATACACTCTCGGGGCATAATAGAACAATATAATTAGATTTTACTCTTTGTTCCGTGGAATGAGAAAAATCTTGTTTCCAAAGTTATCTTGTTAGGCGCAAGCGATTAGTCAAATGTTGTTCCGATTTTGTTTCTTGTGAGCGTAGATAACTATACGTTGCCAATATACACTCTCGGTGCATAATAGAACAATATAATTAGGTTTTACTCTTTGTTCGGTGGAATGAGAAAAATCTTGTTTCCAAAGTTATCTTTGTTAGGCGCGAGTTGTCTAATGTTGTTCGGTTTTGGTTCTTGTGAAAGTAGACAACGATACGTTGCCAATATAAACTCTCAAGGCATAATAGAACAATATAATTGGGTTTCACTCTTTGTTCGGTTGAATGAGAAAAATCTTGTTTCCAAAGTTATCTTTGTTAGGCGCAAGTGAGTTGTCTAATGTTGTTCGGTTTTGGTTCTTGTGAAAGTAGACAACGATACGTTGCCAATATAAACTCTCAAGGCATAATAGAACAATATAATTGGGTTTCACTCTTTGTTCGGTTGAATGAGAAAAAGTACTGTTTCTAAAGTTACACTGTTAGGGCGCAACTGAGTAGTCTAATGTTGTTCCGGTTTTGGTTCTTGTGAACGTAGACAACGATACGTTGCCAATATACACTCTCGGGGCATAATAGAACAATATAATTAGGTTTTACTCTTTGTTCGGTGGAATGAGAAAAATCTTGTTTCCAAAGTTATCTTTGTTAGGCGCGAGTAGTCAAATGTTGTTAGGTTTTGGTTCTTGTGAAAGTAGACAACGATACGTTGCCAATATAAACTCTCAAGGCATAATAGAACAATATAATTGGGTTTCACTCTTTGTTCGGTTGAATGAGAAAAATCTTGTTTCTAAAGTTATACGTTAGGCGCAACGAGTAGTCTAATGTTGTTAGGTTTTGGTTCTTGTGAACGTAGACAACGATACGTTGCCAATATACACTCTCGGGGCATAATAGAACAATATAATTAGGTTTTACTCTTTGTTCCGTGGAATGAGAAAAAATCTTTGTTTCCAAAGATATCTTTGTTAGGGCGCAACTGAGTAGTCAAATGTTGTTCCGATTTTCGTTTTTGTGAACGTAGACAACAATACGTTGCCAATATACACTCTCGGGGCATAATTGAACAATATAATTGGGTTTCACTCTTTGTTCGGTTGAGTGAGAAAAAGTACTGTTTCTAAAGTTATCTTGTTAGGCGCGAGTAGTCTAATGTTGTTCCGGTTTTGGTTCTTGTGAACGTAGACAACGATACGTTGCCAATATACACTCTCGGGGCATAATAGAACAATATAATTAGGTTTTACTCTGTGTTCGGTGGAATGAGAAAAATCTTGTTTCCAAAGTTATCTTTGTTAGGGCAGAGTTGTCTAATGTTGTTCGGTTTTGGTTCTTGTGAAAGTAGACAACGATCCGTTGCCAATATAAACTCTCAAGGCAAAGTAGAACAATATAATTGGGTTTCACTCTTTGTTCGGTTGAATGAGAAAAAGTACTGTTTCTAAAGTTATACTGTTAGGGCGCAACTGAGTAGTCTAATGTTGTTCCGGTTTTGGTTATTGTGAACGTAGACAACGATACGTTGCCAATATACACTCTCGGGGCATAATAGAACAATATAATTAGGTTTTACTCTTTGTTCCTTGGAATGAGAAAAATCTTGTTTCCAAAGTTATCTTGTTAGTGGCGCAACTGAGTAGTCAAATGTTGTTCCGATTTTGGTTTTTGTGAACGTAGACAACAATACGTTGCCAATATACACTCTCGGGGCATAATAGAACAATATAATTGGGTTTCACTCTTTGTTCGGTTGAATGAGAAAAGAAATCTTGTTTCTAAAGTTATCTTTGTTAGGCGCAAGCGAGTAGTCTAATGTTGTTCGATTTTGGTTCTTGTGAACGTAGACAACGATACGTTGCCAATATACACTCTCGGGGCATAATAGAACAATATAATTAGGTTTTACTCTTTGTTCGGTGGAATGAGAAAAAGTACTGTTTCCAAAGTTATACTGTTAGGGCGCAACTGAGTTGTCTAATGTTGTTCCGGTTTTGGTTCTTGTGAAAGTAGACAACGATACGTTACCAATATACACTCTCGAGGCATAATAGAACATTATAATTAGGTTTCACTCTTTGTTCGGTTGAATGAGAAAAAATCTTGTTTCTAAAGTTATCTTTGTTAGGGCGCAGCGAGTAGTCTAATGTTGTTCCGGTTTTGGTTCTTGTGAACGTAGACAACGATACGTTGCCAATATACACTCTCGGGGCATAATAGAAGAATATAATTAGGTTTTACTCTGTGTTCGGTGGAATGAGAAAAAGTACTGTTTCCAAAGTTATCTTTGTTAGGCGCAGTAGTTGTCTAATGTTGTTCGGTTTTGGTTCTTGTGAAAGTAGACAACGATACGTTACCAATATACACTCTCAAGGCATAATAGAACATTATAATTAGGTTTCACTCTTTGTTCGGTTGAATGAGAAAAATCTTGTTTCTAAAGTTATCTTTGTTAGGGCGCAACTGAGTAGTCTAATGTTGTTCCGGTTTTGGTTCTTGTGAACGTAGACAACGATACGTTGCCAATATACACTCTCGGGGCATAATAGAACAATATAATTAGGTTTTACTCTTTGTTCCGTGGAATGAGAAAAATCTTGTTTCCAAAGTTATACTGTTAGAGCGCAACTGAGTTCTCTAATGTTGTTCCGGTTTTGGTTCTTGTGAAAGTAGACAACGATACGTTGCCAATATAAACTCTCAAGGCATAATAGAACAATATAATTGGGTTTCACTCTTTGTTCGGTTGAATGAGAAAAAGTACTGTTTCTAAAGTTATCTTTGTTAGGCGCAATGAGTAGTCTAATGTTGTTCGGTTTTGGTTCTTGTGAACGTAGACAACGATACGTTGCCAATATACACTCTCGGAGCATAATAGAAAAATATAATTGGGTTTCTCTCTTTGTTCGGTTGAATGAGAAAAAGTTCTATTTCTAAAGTTATCGTTAGGCGCAAGTGTAGTCTAATGTTGTTCCGGTTTTGTTTCTTGTGAACGTAGACAACGATACGTTGCCAATATACACTCTCGGGGCATAATAGAACAATATAATTAGGTTTTACTCTTTGTTCCGTGAAATGAGAAAAAGTACTGTTTCCAAAGTTATACTGTTAGGGCGCAACTGAGTAGTCAAATGTTGTTCTGATTTTGGTTCTTGTGAACGTAGATAACGATACGTTGCCAATATACACTCTCGGGGCATAATAGAACAATATAATTAGGTTTTACTCTTTGTTCGGTGGAATGAGAAATAGTACTGTTTGCAAAGTTATCTTTATTACGGCGCAATGAGTTGTCTAATGTTGGTCCGGTTTTGGGTTTTGTGAACGTAGACAACGATACGTTGCCAATATACACTCTCGGGGCATAATAGAACAATATAATTGGGTTTCACTCTTTGTTCGGTTGAGTGAGAAAAATCTTGTTTCCAAAGTTATCTTGTTAGAGCGCAACTGAGTTCTCTAATGTTGTTCCGGTTTTGGTTCTTGTGAAAGTAGACAACGATACGTTGCCAATATAAACTCTAAAGGCATAATAGAACAATATAATTGGGTTTCACTCTTTGTTCGGTTGAATGAGAAAAAGTACAGTTTCTAAAGTTATCTGTTTAGGCGCCACCGAGTAGTCTAATGTTGTTCCGGTTTTGGTTCTTGTGAACGTAGACAACGATACGTTGCCAATATACACTCTCGGGGAAAAATAGAACAATATAATTAGGATTTACTCTTTGTTCGGTGGAATGAGAAAAAATCTTTGTTTCCAAAGTTATCTTTGTTAGGCGCAAGTAGTCAAATGTTGTTCGATTTTGGTTCTTGTGAACGTAGACAACGATACGTTGCCAATATACCCTCTCGGGCATAATAGAATAATATAATTAGGTTTTACTCTTTGTTCGGTGGAATGAGAAAAATCTTGTTTTCAAAGTTATCTTGTTAGGGCGCAAGAGTTATCTAATGTTGTTCGGTTTTGGTTCTTGTGAAAGTAGACAACGATACGTTGCCAATATAAACTCTCAAGGCATAATAGAACAATATAATTGGGTTTCACTATTTGTTCGGTTGAATGAGAAAAAGTACTGTTTCTAAAGTTATACTGTCAGGGCGCAACTGAGTAGTCTAATGTTTTTCCGGTTTTGGTTCTTGTGAACGTAGACAACGATACGTTCCCAATATACACTCTCGGGGCATAATAGAACAATATAATTAGGTTTTACTCTTTGTTCGGTGGAATGAGAAAAATCTTGTTTCCAAAGTTATCTTTGTTAGGCGCAAGAGTTGTCTAATATTGTGCCGGTTTTGGTACTGGTAAAAGGAGACAACAATACGTTGCAAATATAAACTCTCAAGGCATAATAGAACAATATAATTGGGTTTCACTCTTTGTTCGGTTGAATGAGAAAAATCTTGTTTCTAAAGTTATCTTTGTTAGGCGCAACTGAGTAGTCTACTGTTGTTCGGTTTTGGTTATTGTGAACGTAGACAATGATTCGTTGCCCATATACACTCTCGGGGCGTACTAGAACACTATAATTGGGTTTTACTCCTTGTTCCTTGGAATGAGAAAAATCTTGTTTCCAAAGTTATCTTTGTTAGGGGCGCAAGAGTAGTCAAATGTTGTTCCGATTTTGGTTCTTGTGACCGTAGACAACAATACGTTGCAATATACACTCTCGGGCATAATAGAACAATATAATTGGGTTTCACTCTTTGTTCGGTTGAGTGAGAAAAAGTACCGTTTCTAAAGTTTTACCGTTAGGGCGCAATCGAGTAGTCTAATGTTGTTCGATTTTGGTTCTTGTGAACGTAGACAACGATACGTTGCCAATATACACTCTCGGGCATAATAGAACAATATAATTAGGTTTTACTCTTTGTTCTATGGAATGAGAAAAGTACTGTTTCTGAAGTTATACTGTTAGGGCGCAACTGAGTAGTCTAATGTTGTTCCGGTTTTGGTTCTTGTGAAAGTAGACAACGATACGTTACCAATATACACTCTCGAGGCATAATAGAACATTATAATTAGGTTTCACTCTTTGTTCGGTTGAATGAGAAAAAGTACTGTTTCTAAAGTTTTACTGTTAGGGCGCAACTGAGTAGTCTAATGTTGTTCCGGTTTTGGTTCTTGTGAACGTAGATAACGATACGTTGCCAATATACACTCTCGGGGCATAATAGAACAATATAATTAGGTTTTACTCTTTGTTCTGGAATGAGAAAAGAATTGTTTCCAATGTTATACCGTTAGGCGCAACCGAGTAGTCTAATGTTGTTCCTTTTGGTTCTTGTGAACGTAGACAACGATACGTTGCCAATATACACTCTCGGGCATAATAGAATAATATAATTGGGTTTCTCTCTTTGTTCTGGTTGAATGAGAAAAGTTCTGCTTTCTAAAGTCATACCGTTAGGCGCAACCGTGTAGTCTAATGTTGTTCCGGTTTTGGTTCTTGTGAACGTAGACAACGATACGTTGCCAATATACACTCTCGGGCATAATAGAACAATATAATTAGGTTTTACTCTTTGTTCCGTGAAATGAGAAAAAGTACCGTTTCCAAAGTTATAATGCTAGGCGCAACTGAGTAGTCTAATGTTGTTCCGGTTTTGGTTCTTGTGAACGTAGATAACGATACGTTGCCAATATACACTCTCGGGGCATAATAGAACAATATAATTAGGTTTTACTCTTTGTTCTGGAATGAGAAATTGTACCGTTTGCAATTATACAAGAATCGAGTTGTCTAATGTTGGTTTGGTTTTGGTTTTTAGAACGTAGACAACGATACGTTGCCAATATATACTCGGGCATAATAGAACAATATAATTGGGTTTCACTCTTTGTTCGGTTGAGTGAGAAAAGTACTGCTTTCTAAAGTTATACCGTTAGGCGCAATCGAGTAGTCTAATGTTGTTCCGGTTTTGGTTCTTGTGAACGTAGACAACGATACGTTGCCAATATACACTCTCGGGCATAATAGAACAATATAATTAGGTTTTACTCTTTGTTCTGGAATGAGAAAAAGTACTATTTCCAAAGTTATAATGTTAGAGCGCAAATCGAGTTCTCTAATGTTGTTCCTGCTTTGGTTTGTGAAAGTAGACAACGATACGTTGCAAATTTACACTCTCGGGGCATAATAGAACAATATAATTAGGTTCTTTCTTTGTTCGGTGGAATGAGAAAAAGTACAGTTTCTAAAGTTATACTGTTAGGGCGCAACTGAGTAGTCTAATGTTGTTCCGGTTTCGGTTCTTGTGAACGTAGACAACGATACGTTGCCAATATACACTCTCGGGCAAAATAGTACAGTAGAATTAGGTTTTACTCTTTGTTCCGTGGAATGAGAAAAAGTACTGTTTCCAAAGTTATACTGTTAGGGCGCAACTGAGTAGTCTAATGTTGTTCCGATTTTGGTTCTTGTGAACGTAGACAACGATACGTTGCCAATATACCCTCTCGGGGCATAATAGAACAATATAATTGGGTTTCACTCTTTGTTCGGTTGAATGAGAAAAAGTACTGTTTCTAAAGTTATACTGTTAGGGCCCAACTGAGTTGTCTAATGTTGCTCCTGCTTTGGTTCTTGTGACTGTAGCCAACGATTCGTTGCCAATATAAACTCTCAAGGCATAATAGAACAATATAATTGGGTTTCACTCTTTGTTCGGTTGAATGAGAAAAAGTACTGTTTCTAAAGTTATACTGTCAGGGCGCAACTGAGTAGAATACTGTTGTTCCGGTTTTGGTTCTTGTGAACGTAGACAACGATACGTTCCCAATATACACTCTCGGGGCATAATAGAACAATATAATTAGGTTTTACTCTTTGTTCGGTGGAATGAGAAAAAGTACTGTTTCCAAAGTTATACTGTTAGGGCGCAACTGAGTTGTCTAATGTTGTTCCGGTTTTGGTTCTTGTGAAAGTAGACAACGATACGTTGCCAATATAAACTCTCAAGGCATAATAGAACAATATAATTGGGTTTCACTCTTTGTTCGGTTGAATGAGAAAAAGTACTGTTTCTAAAGTTATACTGTTAGGGCGCAACTGAGTAGTCTAATGTTGTTCCGGTTTTGGTTATTGTGAACGTAGACAACGATACGTTGCCAATATACACTCTCGGGGCATAATAGAACAATATAATTAGGTTTTACTCTTTGTTCCTTGGAATGAGAAAAAGTACTGTTTCCAAAGTTATACTGTTAGGGCGCAACTGAGTAGTCAAATGTTGTTCCGATTTTGGTTTTTGTGAACGTAGACAACAATACGTTGCCAATATACACTCTCGGGGCATAATAGAACAATATAATTGGGTTTCACTCTTTGTTCGGTTGAATGAGAAAAAGTACTGTTTCTAAAGTTATACTGTTAGGGCGCAACTGAGTAGTCTAATGTTGTTCCGATTTTGGTTCTTGTGAACGTAGACAACGATACGTTGCCAATATACACTCTCGGGGCATAATAGAACAATATAATTAGGTTTTACTCTTTGTTCGGTGGAATGAGAAAAAGTACTGTTTCCAAAGTTATACTGTTAGGGCGCAAATGAGTTGTCTAATGTTGTTCCGGTTTTGGTTCTTGTGAAAGTAGACAACGATACGTTACCAATATACACTCTCGAGGCATAATAGAACATTATAATTAGGTTTCACTCTTTGTTCGGTTGAATGAGAAAAAGTACTGTTTCTAAAGTTATACTGTTAGGGCGCAACTGTGTAGTCTAATGTTGTTCCGGTTTTGGTTCTTGTGAACGTAGACAACGATACGTTGCCAATATACACTCTCGGGGCATAATAGAACAATATAATTAGGTTTTACTCTTTGTTCGGTGGAATGAGAAAAAGTACTGTTTCCAAAGTTATACTGTTAGGGCGCAACTGAGTTGTCTAATGTTGTTCCGGTTTTGGTTCTTGTGAAAGTAGACAACGATACGTTGCCAATATACACTCTCGGGGCATAATAGAATAATATAATTGGGTTTCACTCTTTGTTCGGTTGAATGAGAAAAAGTTCTGTTTCTAAAGTTATACTGTTAGGGCGCAACTGTGTAGTCTAATGTTGTTCCGGTTTTGGTTCTTGTGAACGTAGACAACGATACGTTGCCAATATACACTCTCGGGGCATAATAGAACAATATAATTAGGTTTTACTCTTTGTTCCGTGAAATGAGAAAAAGTACTGTTTCCAAAGTTATACTGTTAGGGCGCAACTGAGTAGTCAAATGTTGTTCCGATTTTGGTTCTTGTGAACGTAGATAACGATACGTTGCCAATATACACTCTCGGGGCATAATAGAACAATATAATTAGGTTTTACTCTTTGTTCGGTGGAATGAGAAATTGTTCTGTTTCCAAAGTTATATCACATGCGAATCGAGTTGTCTAATGTTGGTTTGGTTTTGGTTTTTAGAACGTAGACAACGATACGTTGCCAATATACACACTCGGGGCATAATAGAACAATATAATTGGGTTTCACTCTTTGTTCGGTTGAGTGAGAAAAAGTACTGTTTCTAAAGTTATACTGTTAGGGCGCAACTGAGTAGTCTAATGTTGTTCGGTTTTGGTTCTTGTGAACGTAGACAACGATACGTTGCCAATATACACTCTCGGGGCATAATAGAACAATATAATTAGGTTTTACTCTTTGTTCGGTGGAATGAGAAAAAGTACTATTTCCAAAGTTATACTGTTAGAGCGCAACTGAGTTCTCTAATGTTGTTCCGGTTTTGGTTCTTGTGAAAGTAGACAACGATACGTTGCCAATATAAACTCTCAAGGCATAATAGAACAATATAATTGGGTTTCACTCTTTGTTCGGTTGAATGAGAAAAAGTACAGTTTCTAAAGTTATACTGTTAGGGCGCAACTGAGTAATCTAATGTTGTTCCGGTTTTGGTTCTTTGGAACGTAGACAACGATACGTTGCCAATATACACTCTCGGGGCAAAATAGAACAATATAATTAGGTTTTACTCTTTGTTCCGTGGAATGAGAAAAAGTACTGTTTCCAAAGTTATACTGTTAGGGCGCAACTGAGTAGTCAAATGTTGTTCCGATTTTGGTTCTTGTGAACGTAGATAACGATACGTTGCCAATATACCCTCTCGGGGCATAATAGAACAATATAATTAGGTTTTACTCTTTGTTCGGAATGAGATTTCCAAAGTTATCTTGTTAGGGCGCAACCGAGTTGTCTAATGTTGCTCGGCTTTGGTTCTTGTGAAAGTAGACAACGATACGTTGCCAATATAAACTCTCAAGGCATAATAGAACAATATAATTGGGTTTCACTCTTTGTTCGGTTGAATGAGAAAAAGTACTGTTTCTAAAGTTATACTGTTAGGGCGCAACTGAGTAGTCTAATGTTGTTCCGGTTTTGGTTCTTGTGAACGTAGACAACGATACGTTCCCAATATACACTCTCGGGGCATAATAGAACAATATAATTAGGTTTTACTCTTTGTTCGGTGGAATGAGAAAAAGTACTGTTTCCAAAGTTATACTGGTAGGGCGCAACTGAGTTGTCTAATGTTGTTCCGGTTTTGGTTCTTGTGAAAGTAGACAACGATACGTTGCCAATATAAACTCTCAAGGCATAATAGAACAATATAATTGGGTTTCACTCTTTGTTCGGTTGAATGAGAAAAAGTACTGTTTCTAAAGTTATACTGTTAGGGCTTAACAGAGCAGTCTAATGTTGTTCCGGTTTTGGTTATTGTGAACGTAGACAACGATACGTTGCCAATATACACTCTCGGGGCATAATAGAACAATATAATTGGGTTTCACTCTTTGTTCGGTGGAATGAGAAAAAGCATCGTTTCCAAAGTTATACCGTTAGGCGAATCGAGTAGTCAAATGTTGTTCCGGTTTTGGTTCTTGTGAACGTAGACAACGATACGTTTCCAATATACACTCTCGGGGCATAATAGAACAATATAATTGGGTTTCACTCTTTGTTCGGTTGAATGAGAAAAAGTACTGTTTCTAAAGTTATACTGTTAGGGCGCAACTGAGTAGTCTAATGTTGTTCCGATTTTGGTTCTTGTGAACGTAGACAACGATACGTTGCCAATATACACTCTCGGGGCATAATAGAACAATATAATTAGGTTTTACTCTTTGTTCGGTGGAATGAGAAAAAGTACTGTTTCCAAAGTTATACTGTTAGGGCGCAACTGAGTTGTCTAATGTTGTTCCGGTTTTGGTTCTTGTGAAAGTAGACAACGATACGTTACCAATATACACTCTCGAGGCATAATAGAACATTATAATTAGGTTTCACTCTTTGTTCGGTTGAATGAGAAAAAATCGTTTCTAAAGTTATACTGTTAGGGCGCAAAAGAGTAGTCTAATGTTGTTCCGTATTTGGTTCTTGTGAACGTAGACAACGATACGTTGCCTATATACACTCTCGGGGCATAATAGAACAATATAATTAGGTTTTACTCTTTGTTCGGTGGAATGAGAAAAAGTACTGTTTCCAAAGTTATACTGTTAGGGCGCAACTGAGTAGTCTAATGTTGTTCCGGTTTTGGTTCTTGTGAACGTAGACAACGATACGTTGCCAATATACACTCTCGGGGCATAATAGAACAATATAATTGGGTTTCTCTCTTTGTTTTGAATGAGAAAAAGTTCTGTTTCTAAAGTCATACCGTTAGGGCGCAACCGTGTAGTCTAATGTTGTTCCGGTTTTGGTTCTTGTGAACGTAGACAACGATACGTTGCCAATATACACTCTCGGGGCATAATAGAACAATATAATTAGGTTTTACTCTTTGTTCCGTGGAATGAGAAAAAGTACTGTTTCCAAAGTTATAATGTTAGGGCGCAACTGAGTAGTCAAATGTTGTTCCGATTTTGGTTCTTGTGAACGTAGATAACGATACGTTGCCAATATACACTCTCGGGGCATAATAGAACAATATAATTAGGTTTTACTCTTTGTTCGGTGGAATGAGAAATTGTACTGTTTGCAAAGTTATATTGTTACGGCGCAACTGAGTTGTCTAATGTTGGTCTGGTTTTGGTTTTTGTGAACGTAGACAACGATACGTTGCCAATATAAACTCTCAGGGCATAATAGAACAATATAATTGGGTTTCACTCTTTGTTCGGTTGAATGAGAAAAAGTACTGTTTCTAAAGTTATACTGTTAGGGCGCAACTGAGTAGTCTAATGTTGTTCGGTTTTTGTTCTTGTGAACGTAGACAACGATACGTTGCCAATATACACTCTCGGGGCATAATAGAACAATATAATTAGGTTTTACTCTTTGTTCGGTGGAATGAGAAAAAGTACTGTTTCCAAAGTTATACTGTTAGGGCGCAACTGAGTTGTCTAATGTTGTTCCGGTTTTGGTTCTTGTGAAAGTAGACAACGATCCGTTGCCAATATAAACTCTCAAGGCATAATAGAACAATATAATTGGGTTTCACTCTTTGTTCGGTTGAATGATAAAAAGTACTGTTTCTAAAGTTATACTGTTAGGGCGCAACTGAGTAGTCTAATGTTGTTCCGGTTTTGGTTCTTGTGAACGTAGACAACGATACGTTGCCAATATACACTCTCGGGGCATAATAGAACAATATAATTAGATTTTACTCTTTGTTCCGTGGAATGAGAAAAAGTACTGTTTCCAAAGTTATACTGTTAGGGCGCAACTGAGTAGTCAAATGTTGTTCCGATTTTGGTTCTTGTGAACGTAGACAACAATACGTTGCCAATATACACTCTCGGGGCATAATAGAACAATATAATTAGGTTTCACTCTCTGTTCTGAGTGAGAAAAGCATCGTTTCTAAAGTTATACTTGTTAGGGCGCAATCGAGTAGTCTAATGTTGTTCGATTTTGGTTCTTGTGAACGTAGACAACGATACGTTGCCAATATACACTCTCGGGCATAATAGAACAATATAATTAGGTTTTACTCTTTGTTCGGAATGAGAAAAAGTACTGCTTTCCAAAGTTATACCGTTAGGCGCAACTGAGTTGTCTAATGTTGTTCCGGTTTTGGTTCTGTGAAAGTAGACAACGATACGTTACCAATATACACTCTCGAGGCATAATAGAACATTATAATTAGGTTTCACTCTTTGTTCGGTTGAATGAGAAAAAGTACTGTTTCTAAAGTTATACTGTTAGGGCGCAACTGAGTAGTCTAATGTTGTTCCGGTTTTGGTTCTTGTGAACGTAGACAACGATACGTTGCCTATATACACTCTCGGGGCATAATAGAACAATATAATTAGGTTTTACTCTTTGTTCGGTGGAATGAGAAAAAGAATTGTTTCCAATGTTATACTGTTAGGGCGCAACTGAGTAGTCTAATGTTGTTCCGGTTTTGGTTCTTGTGAACGTAGACAACGATACGTTGCCAATATACACTCTCGGGGCATAATAGAATAATATAATTGGGTTTCTCTCTTTGTTCGGTTGAATGAGAAAAAGTTCTGTTTCTAAAGTTATACTGTTAGGGCGCAACTGTGTAGTCTAATGTTGTTCCGGTTTTGGTTCTTGTGAACGTAGACAACGATACGTTGCCAATATACACTCTCGGGGCATAATAGAACAATATAATTAGGTTTTACTCTTTGTTCCGTGAAATGAGAAAAAGTACTGTTTCCAAAGTTATACTGTTAGGGCGCAACTGAGTAGTCAAATGTTGTTCCGATTTTGGTTCTTGTGAACGTAGATAACGATACGTTGCCAATATACACTCTCGGGGCATAATAGAACAATATAATTAGGTTTTACTCTTTGTTCGGTGGAATGAGAAATTGTACTGTTTGCAAAGTTATACTGTTACGGCGCAACTGAGTTGTCTAATGTTGGTCTGGTTTTGGTTTTTGTGAACGTAGACAACGATACGTTGCCAATATATACTCTCGGGGCATAATAGAACAATATAATTGGGTTTCACTCTTTGTTCGGTTGAGTGAGAAAAAGTACTGTTTCTAAAGTTATACTGTTAGGGCGCAACTGAGTAGTCTAATGTTGTTCCGGTTTTGGTTCTTGTGAACGTAGACAACGATACGTTGACAATATACACTCTCGGGGCATAATAGAACAATATAATTGGGTTTTACTCTTTGTTCGGTGGAATGAGAAAAAGTACTGTTTCCAAAGTTATACTGTTAGGGCGCAACTGAGGTGTCTAATGTTGTTCCGGTTTTGGTTCTTGTGAAAGTAGACAACGATACGTTGCCAATATAAACTCTCAAGGCATAATAGAACAATATAATTGGGTTTCACTCTTTGTTCGGTTGAATGAGAAAAAGTCTTTTCTAAAGTTATACCGTTAGGCGCAACCGAGTAGTCTAATGTTGTTCGGTTTTGGTTCTTGTGAACGTAGACAACGATACGTTGCCAAAATACACTCTGGGGCATAATACAACAATATAATTAGATTTTACTCTTTGTTCCGTGGAATGAGAAAAATCTTGTTTCCAAAGTTATACTGTTAGGGCGCAACTGAGTAGTCTAATGTTGTTCCGGTTTTGGTTCTTGTGAACGTAGACAACAATACGTTGCCAATATACACTCTCGGGGCATAATAGAACAATATAATTGGGTTTCACTCTTTGTTCGGTTGAGTGAGAAAAAGTACTGTTTCTAAAGTTATACTGTTAGGGCGCAACTGAGTAGTCTAATGTTGTTCCGATTTTGGTTCTTGTGAACGTAGACAACGATACGTTGCCAATATACACTCTCGGGGCATAATAGAACAATATAATTAGGTTTTACTCTTTGTTCGGTGGAATGAGAAAAATCTGTTTCCAAAGTTATCCGTTAGGGCGCAATCGAGTTGTCTAATGTTGTTCCTGCTTTTGGTTCTTGTGAAAGTAGACAACGATACGTTACCAATATACACTCTCGAGGCATAATAGAACATTATAATTAGGTTTCACTCTTTGTTCGGTTGAATGAGAAAAAGTACTGTTTCTAAAGTTATACTGTTAGGGCGCAACTGAGTAGTCTAATGTTGTTCCGGTTTTGGTTCTTGTGAACGTAGATAACGATACGTTGCCTATATACACTCTCGGGGCATAATAGAACAATATAATTAGGTTTTACTCCTTGTTCGGTGGAATGAGAAAAAGAATTGTTTCCAATGTTATACCGTTAGGGCGCAACCGAGTAGTCTAATGTTGTTCGGTTTTGGTTCTTGTGAACGTAGACAACGATACGTTGCCAATATACACTCTCGGGCATAATAGAATAATATAATTGGGTTTCTCTCTTTGTTCGGTTGAATGAGAAAAAGTTCGTTTCTAAAGTCATACTTGTTAGGGCGCAATTGTGTAGTCTAATGTTGTTCGGTTTTGGTTCTTGTGAACGTAGACAACGATACGTTGCCAATATACACTCTCGGGGCATAATAGAACAATATAATTAGGTTTTACTCTTTGTTCCGTGAAATGAGAAAAAGTACTGTTTCTAAAGTTATACTGTTAGGGCGCAACTGAGTAGTCTAATGTTGTTCCGGTTTTGGTTCTTGTGAACGTAGATAACGATACGTTGCCAATATACACTCTCGGGGCATAATAGAACAATATAATTAGGTTTTACTCTTTGTTCGGTGGAATGAGAAATTGTACCGTTTGCAAAGTTATCTTACAAGAACCGAGTTGTCTAATGTTGGTCCGGTTTTTATTCTTGTGAACGTTGGCATCGATACATTGCAAATTTACACTCTCGGGGCGTAATAGAACAAAATAATTGGGTTTCACTCTTTGTTCGGTTGAGTGAGAAAAAGTACTGTTTCTAAAGTTATACTGTTAGGGCGCAACTGAGTAGTCTAATGTTGTTCCGGTTTTGGTTCTTGTGAACGTAGACAACGATACGTTGCCAATATACACTCTTGGGGCATAATAGAACAATATAATTAGGTTTTACTCTTTGTTCGGTGGAATGAGAAAAAGTACTATTTCCAAAGTTATACTGTTAGGGCGCAACTGAGTTGTCTAATGTTGTTCCGGTTTTGGTTCTTGTGAAAGTAGACAACGATCCGTTGCCAATATAAACTCTCAAGGCATAATAGAACAATATAATTGGGTTTCACTCTTTGTTCGGTTGAATGATAAAAAGTACTGTTTCTAAAGTTATACTGTTAGGGCGCAACTGAGTAGTCTAATGTTGTTCCGGTTTTGGTTCTTGTGAACGTAGACAACGATACGTTGCCAATATACACTCTCGGGGCATAATAGAACAATATAATTAGGTTTTACTCTTTGTTCGGTGGAATGAGAAAAAGTACTGTTTCCAAAGTTATACTGTTAGGGCGCAACTGAGTAGTCTAATGTTGTTCCGGTTTTGGTTCTTGTGAACGTAGATAACGATACGTTGCCAATATACACTCTCGGGGTATAATAGAACAATGTAATTACGTTTTACTCTTTGTTCGGTGGAATGAGAAAAAGTACTGTTTCCAAAGTTATACTGTTACGGCGCAACTAAGTTGTCTAATGTTGGTTCGGTTTTGGTTTTTGTGAACGTAGACAACGATACGTTGCCAATATACCCTCTCGGGGCATAATAGAACAATATAATTGGGTTTCACTCTTTGTTCGGTTGAATGAGAAAAATCGTTTCCAAAGTTATACTGTTATGGCGCAACTGAGTTGTCTAATGTTGTTCCGGTTTTGGTTCTTGTGAAAGTAGACAACGATACGTTGCCAATATAAACTCTCAAGGCATAATAGAACAATATAATTGGGTTTCACTCTTTGTTCGGTTGAATGAGAAAAATCTTGTTTCTAAAGTTATACCGTTAGGCGCAACTGAGTAGTCTAATGTTGTTCCGGTTTTGGTTCTTGTGAACGTAGACAACGATACGTTGCCAATATACACTCTAGGGGCATAATAGAACAATATAATTAGGTTTTACTCTTTGTTCGGTGGAATGAGAAAAAGTACTGTTTGCAAAGTTATACTGTTACGGCGCAATCGAGTCAAATGTTGTTCCGGTTTTGGTTCTTGTGAAAGTAGACAACGATACGTTGCCAATATAAACTCTCAAGGCATAATAGAACAATATAATTGGGTTTCACTCTTTGTTCGGTTGAATGAGAAAAAGTACTGTTTCTAAAGTTATACCGTTAGGCGCAACCGAGTAGTCTAATGTTGTTCGGTTTTGGTTCTTGTGAACGTAGACAACGATACGTTGCCAATATACACTCTCGGGCATAATAGAACAATATAATTAGGTTTTACTCTTTGTTCCGTGGAATGAGAAAAAGTACGTTTCCAAAGATATACCGTTAGGCGCAACCGAGTAGTCAAATGTTGTTCCGATTTTCGTTTTGTGAACGTAGACAACAATACGTTGCCAATATACACTCTCGGGCATAATTGAACAATATAATTGGGTTTCACTCTTTGTTCGGTTGAGTGAGAAAAATCTTTTCTAAAGTTATACCGTTAGGGCGCAACGAGTAGTCTAATGTTGTTCCGGTTTGGTTCTTGTGAACGTAGACAACGATACGTTGCCAATATACACTCTCGGGCATAATAGAAGAATATAATTAGGTTTTACTCGTGTTCGGTGGAATGAGAAAAATCTGTTTCCAAAGTTATACGTTAGGGCGCAACGAGTTGTCTAATGTTGTTCGGTTTTCGTTCTTGTGAAAGTAGACAACGATCCGTTGCCAATATAAACTCTCAAGGCAAAGTAGAACAATATAATTGGGTTTCACTCTTTGTTCGGTTGAATGAGAAAAAGTACTGTTTCTAAAGTTATACTGTTAGGGCGCAACTGAGTTGTCTAATATTGTTCCGATTTTGGTTCTTATGAACGTAGACAACGATACGTTGCCAATATACACTCTCGGGGCATAATAGAACAATATAATTAGGTTTTACTCTTTGTTCCATGGAATGAGAAAAAGTACTGTTTCCAAAGTTATACTGTTAGGGCGCAACTGAGTAGTCAAATGTTGTTCCGATTTTGGTTCTTGTGAACGTAGATAACGATACGTTGCCAATATACACTCTCGGGGCATAATAGAACAATATAATTAGGTTTTACTCTTTGTTCGGTGGAATGAGAAAAAGTACTGTTTCCAAAGTTATACTGTTAGGGCGCAATCGAGTTGTCTAATGTTGTTCGGTTTTGGTTCTTGTGAAAGTAGACAACGATACGTTGCCAATATACACTCTCGAGGCATAATAGAACATTATAATTAGGTTTCACTCTTTGTTCGGTTGAATGAGAAAAAGTACTGTTTCTAAAGTTATACTGTTAGGGCGCAACTGAGTAGTCTAATGTTGTTCCGGTTTTGGTTCTTGTAAACGTAGATAACGATACGTTGCCAATATACACTCTCGGGGCATAATAGAACAATATAATTAGGTTTTACTCTTTGTTCGGTGGAATGAGAAAAAGAATTGTTTCCAATGTTATACTGTTAGGGCGCAACTGAGTAGTCTAATGTTGTTCAGTTTTTGGTTCTTGTGTATGTAGACAACGATAAGTTGCCAGAATATAGGCACTGGGCATAATAGAATAATATAATTGGGTTTCTCTTTTTGTTCGGTTGAATGAGAAAAAGTTCATTTCTAAAGTCATACCGTTAGGGCGCAACCGTGTAGTCTAATGTTGTTTTGGTTCTTGTGAACGTAGACAACGATACGTTGCCAATATACACTCTCGGGGCATAATAGAACAATATAATTAGGTTTTACTCTTTGTTCCGTGAAATGAGAAAAAGTACTGTTTCCAAAGTTATAATGTTAGGGCGCAACTGAGTAGTCAAATGTTGTTCAGGTTTTGGTTCTTGTGAACGTAGATAACGATACGTTGCCAATATACACTCTCGGGGCATAATAGAACAATATAATTAGGTTTTACTCTTTGTTCGGTGGAATGAGAAAAAGTACTGTTTGCAAAGTTATACTGTTACGGCGCAACTGAGTTGTCTAATGTTGGTCTGGTTTTGGTTTTTGTGAACGTAGACAACGATACGTTGCCAATATATACTCTCGGGGCATAATAGAACAATATAATTGGGTTTCACTCTTTGTTCGGTTGAGTGAGAAAAAGTACTGTTTCTAAAGTTATACTGTTAGGGCGCAACTGAGTAGTCTAATGTTGTTCCGGTTTTGGTTCTTGTGAACGTAGACAACGATACGTTGCCAATATACACTCTCGGGCATAATAGAACAATATAATTAGGTTTTACTCTTTGTTCCGTGGAATGAGAAAAATCTCGTTTCCAAAGATATACCGTTAGGCGCAATCGAGTAGTCAAATGTTGTTCCGATTTTCTTTTTGTGAACGTAGACAACGATACGTTGCCAATATACACTCTCGGGGCATAATAGAACAATATAATTGGGTTTCACTCTTTGTTCGGTTGAATGAGAAAAAGTACTGTTTCAAAAGTTATACTGTTAGGGCGCAACTGAGTAGTCTAATGTTGTTCCGGTTTTGGTTCTTGTGAACGTAGACAACGATACGTTGCCAATATACACTCTCGGGGCATAATGGAACAATATAATTAGGTTTTACTCTGTGTTCGGTGGAATGAGAAAAAGTACGGTTTCCAAAGTTATACTGTTAGGGCGCAACTGAGTTGTCTAATGTTGTTCCGGTTTTGGTTCTTGTGAAAGTAGACAACGATCCGTTGCCAATATAAACTCTCAAGGCAAAGTAGAACAATATAATTGGGTTTCACTCTTTGTTCGGTTGAATGAGAAAAAGTACTGTTTCTAAAGTTATACTGTTAGGGCGCAACTGAGTAGTCTAATGTTGTTCGGTTTTGGTTCTTATGAACGTAGACAACGATACGTTGCCAATATACACTCTCGGGCATAATAGAACAATATAATTAGGTTTTACTCTTTGTTCCATGGAATGAGAAAAATCTTGTTTCCAAAGTTATACTGTTAGGGCGCAACTGAGTAGTCAAATGTTGTTCCGATTTTGGTACTTGTGAACGTAGATAACGATACGTTGCCAATATACACTCTCGGGGCATAATAGAACAATATAATTAGGTTTTACTCTTTGTTCGGTGGAATGAGAAAAAGTACTGTTTCCAAAGTTATACTGTTAGGGCGCAACTGAGTTGTCTAATGTTGTTCCGGTTAAGGTTCTTGTGAAAGTAGACAACGATTCATGACCAATATACACTCTCGAGGCATAATATAACATTATAATTACGTTTCACTCTTTGTTCGGTTGAATGAGAAAAATCGTTTCTAAAGTTATACCGTTAGGCGCAACCGAGTAGTCTAATGTTGTTCGGTTTGGTTCTTGTGAACGTAGACAACGATACGTTGCCAATATACACTCTCGGGGCATAATAGAACAATATAATTAGGTTTTACTCTTTGTTCGGTGGAATGAGAAAAAGAATTGTTTCCAATGTTATATTGTTAGGGCGCAACTGAATAGTCTAATGTTGTTCCGGTTTTGGTTCTTGTGAACGTAGACAACGATACGTTGCCAATATACACTCTCGGGGCATAATAGAATAATATAATTGGGTTTCTCTTTTTGTTCGGTTGAATGAGAAAAAGTTCTGTTTCTAAAGTCATACTGTTAGGGCGCAACTGTGTAGTCTAATGTTGTTCCGGTTTTGGTTCTTGTGAACGTAGACAACGATACGTTGCCAATATACACTCTCGGGGCATAATAGAACAATATAATTAGGTTTTACTCTTTGTTCCGTGAAATGAGAAAAAGTACTGTTTCCAAAGTTATACTGTTAGGGCGCAACTGAGTAGTCAAATGTTGTTCCGATTTTGGTTCTTGTGAACGTAGATAACGATACGTTGCCAATATACACTCTCGGGGCATAATAGAACAATATAATTAGGTTTTACTCTTTGTTCGGTGGAATGAGAAATTGTACTGTTTGCAAAGTTATACTGTTACGGCGCAACTGAGTTGTCTAATGTTGTTCTGGTTTTGGTTCTTGTGAAAGTAGACAACGATCCGTTGCCAATATAAACTCTCAAGGCATAATAGAACAATATAATTGGGTTTCACTCTTTGTTCGGTTGAATGAGAAAAAGTACTATTTCCAAAGTTATACTGTTAGGGCGCAACTGAGTAGTCTAATGTTGTTCCGATTTTGGTTCTTGTGAACGTAGACAACGATACGTTGCCAATATAATCTCTCAAGGCATAATAGAACAATATAATTGGGTTTCACTCTTTGTTCGGTTGAATGAGAAAAAGTACTGTTTCTAAAGTTATACTGTCAGGGCGCAACTGAGTAGTCTAATGTTGTTCCGGTTTTGGTTCTTGTGAACGTAGACAACGATACGTTGCCAATATACACTCTCGGGGCATAATAGAACAATATAATTAGATTTTACTCTTTGTTCCGTGGAATGAGAAAAAGTACTGTTTCCAAAGTTATACTGTTAGGGCGCAACTGAGTAGTCAAATGTTGTTCCGATTTTGGTTCTTGTGAACGTAGATAACGATACGTTGCCAATATACACTCTCGGGGCATAATAGAACAATATAATTAGGTTTTACTCTTTGTTCGGTGGAATGAGAAAAAGTACTGTTTCCAATGTTATCTTGTTAGGCGCAATCGAGTTGTCTAATGTTGTTCGGTTTTGGTTCTTGTGAAAGTAGACAACGATACGTTGCCAATATAAACTCTCAAGGCATAATAGAACAATATAATTGGGTTTCACTCTTTGTTCGTTGAATGAGAAAAATCTTGTTTCCAAAGTTATACTGTTAGGGCGCAACTGAGTTGTCTAATGTTGTTCCGGTTTTGGTTCTTGTGAAAGTAGACAACGATACGTTGCCAATATAAACTCTCAAGGCATAATAGAACAATATAATTGGGTTTCACTCTTTGTTCGGTTGAATGAGAAAAAGTACTGTTTCTAAAGTTATACTGTTAGGGCGCAACTGAGTAGTCTAATGTAGTTCCGGTTTTGGTTCTTGTGAACGTAGACAACGATACGTTGCCAATATACACTCTCGGGGCATAATAGAACAATATAATTCGGTTTTACTCTTTGTTCCGTGGAATGAGAAAAATCTGTTTCCAAAGATATACGTTAGGGCGCAATCGAGTAGTCAAATGTTGTTCCGATTTTCGTTTTTGTGAACGTAGACAACGATACGTTGCCAATATACACTCTCGGGGCATAATAGAACAATATAATTGGGTTTCACTCTTTGTTCGGTTGAATGAGAAAAAGTACTGTTGCTAAAGTTATACTGTTAGGGCGCAACTGAGTAGTCTAATGTTGTTCCGGTTTTGGTTCTTGTGAACGTAGACAACGATACGTTGCCAATATACACTCTCGGGGCATAATAGAACAATATAATTAGGTTTTACTACGTGTTCGGTGGAATGAGAAAAATCGTTTCCAAAGTTATACCGTTAGGGCGCAATCGAGTTGTCTAATGTTGTTCGGTTTTGGTTCTTGTGAAAGTAGACAACGATCCGTTGCCAATATAAACTCTCAAGGCAAAGTAGAACAATATAATTGGGTTTCACTCTTTGTTCTTGAATGAGAAAAAGTACTGTTTCTAAAGTTATACTGTTAGGGCGCAACTGAGTAGTCTAATGTTGTTCCGGTTTTGGTTCTTATGAACGTAGACAACGATACGTTGCCAATATACACTCTCGGGGCATAATAGAACAATATAATTAGGTTTTACTCTTTGTTCCGTGGAATGAGAAAAAGTACTGTTTCCAAAGTTATACTGTTAGTAATCGAGTAGTCAAATGTTGTTCCTATTTTGTTACTTGTGAACGTAGATAACGATACGTTGCCAATATACACTCTCGGGCATAATAGAACAATATAATTGGGTTTCACTCTTTGTTCGGTTGAATGAGAAAAAGTACTGTTTCTAAAGTTATACTGTTAGGGCGCAACTGAGTAGTCTAATGTTGTTCCGGTTTTGGTTCTTGTGAAAGTAGACAACGATACGTTACCAATATACACTCTCGAGGCATAATAGAACATTATAATTAGGTTTCACTCTTTGTTCGGTTGAATGAGAAAAAGTATTGTTTCTAAAGTTATACTGTTAGGGCGCAACTGAGTAGTCTAATGTTGTTCCGGTTTTGGTTCTTGTGAACGTAGATAACAATATGTTGACAATATACACTCTCGGAGCATAATAGAACAATATAATTAGGTTTTACTCTTTGTTCGGTGGAATGAGAAAAAGAATTGTTTCCAATGTTATACTGTTAGGGCGCAACTGAGTAGTCTAATGTTGTTCCGGTTTTGGTTCTTGTGAACGTAGACAACGATACGTTGCCAATATACACTCTCGGGCATAATAGAATAATATAATTGGGTTTTCTTTTTGTTCGGTTGAATGAGAAAAAGTACTGTTTCTAAAGTTATACTGTTAGGGCGCAACTGAGTAGTCTAATGTTGTTCCGGTTTTGGTTCTTGTGAACGTAGACAACGATACGTTGCCAATATACACTCTCGGGGCATAATAGAACAATATAATTAGGTTTTACTCTTTGTTCCGTGAAATGAGAAAAAGTACTGTTTCCAAAGTTATAATGTTAGGGCGCAACTGAGTAGTCAAATGTTGTTCCGATTTTGGTTCTTGTGAACGTAGATAACGATACGTTGCCAATATACACTCTCGGGGCATAATAGAACAATATAATTAGGTTTTACTCTTTGTTCGGTGGAATGAGAAATTGTACCGTTTGCAAAGTTATACATTACGGCGCAACCGAGTTGTCTAATGTTGGTCCGGTTTTGGTTTTTGTGAACAAAGACAACGATACGTTGCCAATATCTACTCTCGGGGCATAATAGAACAATATAATTGGGTTTCACTCTTTGTTCGATTGAGTGAGAAAAAGTACTGTTTCAATAGTTATACCGTTAGGGCGCAAATCGAGTAGTCTAATGTTGTTCGGTTTTGGTTCTTGTGAACGTAGACAACGATACGTTGCCTATATACACTCTCGGGGCATAATAGAACAATATAATTAGGTTTTACTCTTTGTTCGGTGGAATGAGAAAAAGTACTGTTTCCAAAGTTATACTGTGAGGGCGCAACTGAGTTGTCTAATGTTGTTCCGGTTTTGGTTCTTGTGAAAGTAGACAACGATCCGTTGCCAATATAAACTCTCAAGGCATAATAGAACAATATAATTGGGTTTCACTCTTTGTTCGGTTGAATGAGAAAAGCTTTTCTAAAGTTATACTGTTAGGGCGCAACTGAGTAGTCTAATGTTGTTCCGGTTTTGGTTCTTGTGAACATAGACAACGATACGTTGCCAATATACACTCTCGGGGCATAATAGAACAATATAATTAGATTTTACTCTTTGTTCCGTGGAATGAGAAAAAGTACTGTTTCCAAAGTTATACTGTTAGGGCGCAACTGAGTAGTCAAATGTTGTTCCGATTTTGGTTCTTGTGAACGTAGATAACGATACGTTGCCAATATACACTCTCGGGGCATAATAGAACAATATAATTAGGTTTTACTCTTTGTTCGGTGGAATGAGAAAAATCTTGTTTCCAAAGTTATACCGTTAGGCGCAACCGAGTTGTCTAATGTTGTTCCGGTTTTGGTTCTTAGAAAGTAGACAACGATACGTTGCCAATATAAACTCTCAAGGCATAATAGAACAATATAATTGGGTTTCACTCTTTGTTCGGTTGAATGAGAAAAGTACGTTTCCAAAGTTATATCTTGTTAGGCGCAACTGAGTTGTCTAATGTTGTTCCGGTTTTGGTTCTTGTGAAAGTAGACAACGATACGTTGCCAATATAAACTCTCAAGGCATAATAGAACAATATAATTGGGTTTCACTCTTTGTTCGGTTGAATGAGAAAAAGTACTGTTTCTAAAGTTATACTGTTAGGGCGCAACTGAGTAGTCTAATGTTGTTTTTGGTTCTTGTGAACGTAGACAACGATACGTTGCCAATATACACTCTCGGGGCATAATAGAACAATATAATTAGGTTTTACTCTTTGTTCGGTGGAATGAGAAAAAGTACTGTTTCCAAAGTTATACTGTTAGGGCGCAACTGAGTTGTCTAATGTTGTTCCGGTTTTGGTTCTTGTGAAAGTAGACAACGATACGTTGCCAATATAAACTCTCAAGGCATAATAGAACAATATAATTGGGTTTCACTCTTTGTTCGGTTGAATGAGAAAAAGTACTGTTTCTAAAGTTATACTGTTAGGGCGCAACTGAGTAGTCTAATGTTGTTCCTGTTTTGGTTCTTGTGAACGTAGACAACGATACGTTGCCAATATACACTCTCGGGGCATAATAGAACAATATAATTAGGTTTTACTCTTTGTTCCGTGGAATGAGAAAAAGTACTGTTTCCAAAGATATACTGTTAGGGCGCAACTGAGTAGTCAAATGTTGCTTCGGTTTTCCGTGTTGTGAACGTAGACAACAATACGTTGCCAATATAAACTCTCGGGCATAATAGAACAATATAATTAGGTTTCACTCTTTGTTCGGTTGAATGAGAAAAAGTACTGTTTCTAAAGTTATACTGTTAGGGCGCAACTGAGTAGTCTAATGTTGTTCCGGTTTTGGTTTTTGTGAACGTAGACAACGATACGTTGCCAATATACACTCTCGGGGCATAATAGAACAATATAATTGGGTTTTACTCTTTGTTCGGTTGAATGAGAAAAAGTACTTGTTTCTAAAGTTATACCGTTAGGCGAAATCGAGTAGTCTAATGTTGTTCCTGGTTTTGGTTCTTGTGAACGTAGACAACGATACGTTGCCAATATACACTCTCGGGGCATAATAGAACAATATAATTAGGTTTTACTCTTTGTTCCGTGGAATGAGAAAAAGTACTGTTTCCAAAGTTATACTGTTAGGGCGCAACTGAGTAGTCAAATGTTGTTCCGATTTTGGTTCTTGTGAACGTAGATAACGATACGTTGCCAATATACACTCTCGGGGCATAATAGAACAATATAATTAGGTTTTACTCTTTGTTCGGTGGAATGAGAAAAAGTACTGTTTCCAAAGTTATACTGTTACGGCGCAACTGAGTTGTCTAATGTTGGTTCGGTTTTGGTTCTTGTGAAAGTAGACAACGATACGTTGCCAATATAAACTCTCAAGGCATAATAGAACAATATAATTGGGTTTCACTCTTTGTTCGGTTGAATGAGAAAAAGTACTGTTTCTAAAGTTATACTGTTAGGGCGCAACTGAGTAGTCTAATGTTGTTCCGGTTTTGGTTCTTGTGAACGTAGACAACGATACGTTGCCAATATATACACTCTCGGGGCATAATAGAACAATATAATTAGGTTTTACTCTTTGTTCGGTGGAATGAGAAAAAGTACTGTTTCCAAAGTTATACTGTTAGGGCGCAACTGAGTTGTCTAATGTTGTTCCTGTTTTGGTTCTTGTGAAAGTAGACAACGATACGTTGCCAATATAAACTCTCAAGGCATAATAGAACAATATAATTGGGTTTCACTCTTTGTTCGGTTGAATGAGAAAAAGTACTGTTTCTAAAGTTATACTGTTAGTTTAATCGAGTAGTCTAATGTTGTTCCGGTTTTGGTTCTTGTGAACGTAGACAACGATACGTTGCCAATATACACTCTCGGGGCATAATAGAACAACATAATTAGGTTTTACTCTTTGTTCCGTGGAATGAGAAAAAGTACTGTTTCCAAAGTTATACTGTTAGGGCGCAACTGAGTAGTCAAATGTTGTTCCGATTTTGGTTTTTGTGAACGTAGACAACAATACGTTGCCAATATACACTCTCGGGGCATAATAGAACAATATAATTGGGTTTCACTCTTTGTTCGGTTGAAAAAGAAAAAGTACTGTTTCTAAAGTTATACTGTTAGGGCGCAACTGAGTAGTCTAATGTTGTTCCGATTTTGGTTCTTGTGAACGTAGACAACGATACGTTGCCAATATACACTCTCGGGGCATAATAGAACAATATAATTAGGTTTTACTCTTTGTTCGGTGGAATGAGAAAAATCGTTTCCAAAGTTATACTGTTAGGGCGCAACTGAGTTGTCTAATGTTGTTCCGGCTTTGGTTCTTGGGAAAGTAGACAACGATACGTTACCAATATACACTCTCGAGGCATAATAGAACATTATAATTAGGTTTCACTCTTTGTTCGGTTGAATGAGAAAAAGTACTGTTTCTAAAGTTATACTGTTAGGGCGCAACTGAGTAGTCTAATGTTGTTCCGGTTTTGGTTCTTGTGAACCTAGACAACGATACGTTGCCAATATACACTCTCGGGGCATAATAGAACAATATAATTAGGTTTCACTCTTTGTTCTGGAATGAGAAAAGTACTGTTTCCAAAGTTATACCGTTAGGGCGCAACCGAGTTGTCTAATGTTGTTCGGTTTGGTTCTTGTGAAAGTAGACAACGATCCGTTGCCAATATAAACTCTCAAGGCAAAGTAGAACAATATAATTGGGTTTCACTCTTTGTTCGGTTGAATGAGAAAAAGTACTGTTTCTAAAGTTATACTGTTAGGGCGCAACTGAGTAGTCTAATGTTGTTCCGGTTTTGGTTCTTATGAACGTAGACAACGATACGTTGCCAATATACACTCTCGGGGCATAATAGAACAATATAATTAGGTTTTACTCTTTGTTCCGTGGAATGAGAAAAAGTACTGTTTCCAAAGTTATACCGTTAGGCGCAATGAGTAGTCAAATGTTGTTCCGGTTTTGGTTCTTGTGAACGTAGACAACGATACGTTGCCAATATACACTCTCGGGGCATAATAGAACAATATAATTAGGTTTTACTCTTTGTTCGGTGGAATGAGAAAAAGTACTGTTTCCAAAGTTATACTGTTAGGGCGCAACTGAGTTGTCTAATGTTGTTCCGGTTTTGGTTCTTGTGAAAGTAGACAACGATACGTTGCCAATATAAACTCTCAAGGCATAATAGAATAATATAATTGGGTTCCACTCTTTGTTCGGTTGAATGAGAAAAAGTACTGTTTCTAAAGTTATACTGTTAGGGCTCAACTGAGTAGTCTAATGTTGTTCCGGTTTTGGTTCTTGTGAACGTAGACAACGATACGTTGCCAATATACACTCTCGGGGCATAATAGAACAATATAATTTGGTTTTACTCTTTGTTAGGTGGAATGAGAAAAAGTATTGTTTCCAAAGTTATATTGTTAGGGCGCAACTGAGTAGTCTAATGTTGTTCCGGTTTTGGTTCTTGTGAACGTAGACAACGATACGTTGCCAATAGGCATAATAGAACAATATAATTGGGTTTCACACTTTGTTCGGTTGAATGAGAAAAGTACGTTTCTAAAGTTATACCGTTAGGGCGCAACTGAGTAGTCTAATGTTGTTCCGGTTTTGGTTCTTGTGAACGTAGACAACGATACGTTGCCAATATACACTCTCGGGGCATAATAGAACAATATAATTAGGTTTTACTCTTTGTTCCGTGGAATGAGAAAAAGTACTGTTTCCAAAGATATACTGTTAGGGCGCAACTGAGTAGTCAAATGTTGTTCCGATTTTGGTTTTTGTGAACGTAGACAACAATACGTTGCCAATATACACTCTCGGGGCATAATAGAACAATATAATTGGGTTTCACTCTTTGTTCGGTTGAGTGAGAAAAAGGACTGTTTCTAAAGTTATACTGTTAGGGCGCAACTGAGTAGTCTAATGTTGTTCCGGTTTTGGTTCTTGTGAACGTAGACAACGATACGTTGCCAATATACACTCTCGGGGCATAATAGAACAATATAATTAGGTTTTACTCTTTGTTCGGTGGAATGAGAAAAATCTTTTCCAAAGTTATCTTGTTAGGGCGCAAATCGAGTTGTCTAATGTTGTTCGGTTTTGGTTCTTGTGAAAGTAGACAACGATACGTTACCAATATACACTCTCGAGGCATAATAGAACATTATAATTAGGTTTCACTCTTTGTTCGGTTGAATGAGAAAAAGTACTGTTTCTAAAGTTATACTGTTAGGGCGCAACTGAGTAGTCTAATGTTGTTCCGGTTTTGGTTCTTGTGAACCTAGATAACGATACGTTGCCAATATACACTCTCGGGGCATAATAGAACAATATAATTAGGTTTTACTCTTTGTTCGGTGGAATGAGAAAAAGAATTGTTTCCAATGTGTTAAGGATTTATCTAAGTTGGCGAGTTTTGTATTCGTAAGGAGTTTTGGAGACTTCGATGAAGCTCAAGTCAAAGGATCGCAATTCAAGATCAAAAGTCGTGTTGAATGAAGTTCGATAACTCAGGTATGGACGAGAACACTTAGTGGTGTATTTTAAGTTATTAAAATATGTTTGGAAGACATCAGAACTAATAAAACTATGTTTTGAACTTAACTGATACTATATAATGTGTAAACTGGTTGGGACGACCTGGCCTCCACACCGAGAAGACCGGTCCCGCAGAGCTCCTTCTTCGCATTTTTACACGAGGACCGGTCTCCTCATCCGGAAGACCGGTTCTCAGAGAGACTTCTCTCACAGCCCTTACACAGAGGACCGGTCTCCTTATCTAGAGGACCGGTCCCAGAGGCTTGAAATTCGTATGTCGCTAAATGAGACCGGTCCCCAGTCAAGTGAGACCGGTCCCTCGGTGATCAATCTTTTATTGCGCAAGGAAGGATCGGTCTCTAACTTGGAGGACCGGTCCCGCGATACGAAATCTGTTTTTAAAGATTTTCTCTCGTTATATCTAAATCTTTCTAGATGTCTTCTAAACCTATAAATATGAGATGAGGGACTTTTGGATGTTTAAGACTTAGAGAGATATAATGTGAAAAACCCTAGAAAGCTTGTGATGATTTTCTTCGCTCAATATTTTTATCAAGCTTTTTAGGTTTTGATCATTGAAACGATTCTCTGAAAGAGTTTAATATTCTTAAGAATCTTTTAATGATGAACATCTAGGGTTTTCGCTCCTCATCTCATATGTTCTTTTTAAGTCCATAAAATCACCGCAAAGTTGTTTTAAAGAGATTCGAACTTCGGAGGAAGTTTGGCGCGTGGACTTCGCGTGAAGACCGTGGATTCGGTGGGCGTTTCGTGGATTCGAGACGTGGATGCTGTGAGGAATTGCAGCGAGATCGATAGAAGGATTTCCATCGATCGAGGACCAACGGAGACGATCTACAACGAGGATTCGGTAAAATAGAGTTGTGTTTAGGATTAAATCACTTGTACTTGATTTTTCTATAGTGGATCGTTTTGCGTGATTGGTCCCGTGGGTTTTTCTCTCCGGCTTGGAGGTTTCCCACGTTAAATCTCGGTGTTTGATTTTATTTTCCGCTTTTATTAATTTTTAAGCATTGAGATTGTTTGTGTTTGCCGTTTACACCTATTCACCCCCCTCTAGGTGTTATTTACCTTTTAGATCTTAGGGATTCATATCTCACAATTGGTATCAGAGCGGGTATAGGTTGTAATCTATGGCCGAGGGTGGTAACATTAATCGACCTCCGCTTTTTGATGGCACTAATTACGCTTACTGGAAAGTTCGTATGAGAGCGTTTCTTATTGCCGTCGACGAGCGTGTTTGGCAATCAATTGAATTTGGATGGAAACATCCAACTGAGGTTGTCGAAAATGTTAGCGGCCCTAAACCTAGAAATAAGTGGACGAAGGATGAAAATGACCTATCATCATTTAACGGGAAGGGTATCAATGCTTTATTCAATTCTTTAAATCAAACAGAATTTTCTCGTGTCTCGGCGTGTCAAACCGCCAAGGAGATATGGGATACTTTACAAGTTACACACGAGGGTACAAGCTTGGTAAAAGTTCAAAAATTGCAAATGCTTACGAGTAAATTTGATTCTATTCGTATGGAAGAACATGAAACTTTTACCGAGTATTATACTCGTTTGCAAGATATAGTTAATACGTGTGCTAACTTGGGAGAAAAGATTTCTGAATCTAAAGTTGTTCGAAAAATTTTAAGAACTCTTCCCGAACGTTTTCGTCCAAAGGTTGCGGCCATAGAAACGGTAAAACATCCGGATGAACTTAAAGTAGAAGAATTAGTCGGTGCCCTTCAAACTTATGAAATGACTTTTCCTACTAATTCATCTTCTTCCAAGTTGTCTTCTAAGTCTACAGGTATGGCTTTGAAATCGACAAAAGGAGACGACTTGACATCTTCATCGGATTCGGATGACGACGTGACATTGGAGGAATTCGAAAAGCAATTGGCTCTATTAACAAGGAAGTTTCGTCGAAACTTTAGGAAGAGACAATATTCAAAACCAAACTTCTCAAAGTCGAATAAATCAAAAGGGAGTTTTCTTTCTTCCTCTTCATCTTCAAAATCTAAAAATTCTGAGAATTACTCTAAGGACACAACAAAAGAAAAGAAGAATAATGAAGGTCAAATTCAATGCTATAAGTGCAGAGGATTTGGTCATATTGCATCGGATTGTCCCAATAAGAAGTCTTTGAAAAAGAAAGCGATGCAAGCAATTACTTGGGATGATTCCTCTCGCCGAGGAGTCAACCTCAAGTGATGAGGACGTTAATGCCACCGCACTTATTGCTTGTGATTCTTCTTTTGTGTGTTTATCATCTACCGACTCTATTTCTATGATCGTTTACATGAACAATCCGCCTCGAACATTCAATGGACGAAGAGTCGGATGCAGACGAAATGGCCGCCGCCTATCACCAACTTGTTGTTGAATCGAAGAAGATGGCGAAACACAACAAGAAGTTGCGGCGAAGATTATTCGAATTGGGAGAAGAAAATACAAGATTAGAGTCATTGAAGGGAAGCCTAGAACAAGAGAGAGATGGTTTGATTAAGTCCTATAATTCTTTATTAGATAAATGTGAATTGCTTGAGAAGGAAAAGGAAACAAATATTGAAAATATTAATTTCCTCACCAAGCAATACACAGAAGCTAGAGAATCAAACATGGAATTTACTAAGACGATTATTCAGCTTAAAATCGATTTAAACAAATTTTCGTCTGCTCTAGCAAACTCGACAAAATGATAGGACTTGGTCAAACCAATAAGTTTGGACTTGGTTATGAGAGGACCCCCGTCAACAAAGTGATGAAGAAAGCGCATTTAACAACGGATGAAGCCGGCACCGACGATTTCTGGTAAGTTTGTTTCCCCTAACAATTCGTTTGCTAACAAAATTTGTCATTCTTGTGGTATGTCAGGACATGTGAAAAGATTCTGCATGCAAAAACCAAAGAATGAAGGTACTACCCGATGGATGAAGATGGATAATCCAAAGAAGAAGACGAAGCAAACTTGGAGACGAAAGTCGGATGATCCAAAGAAGTATATAACCAAATTCGTCGACAAGCTAAAGATGTCTCAATCAAGTCAACCGACGCACCCTAAAACACGGAAGGTTTGGGTGCGCAAAGGTGAACTCTTTCCATGTCTTGTCATTCACACTTCTCTTCATGCTTATGATACTTCTTCATGGTATCTAGATAGTGGTTGTTCACGCCATATGACCGGTGATAAAAATTGTTTTAATTCTTTAAATAAAACCTCCTGAGGATTTGTTGTTTTCTGAGATGGCCGGTCATCTAAAATTATTGGAAAAGGAACAAATACTATCTCTCGATGGCCCTACGTTGAACGACGTATTTTATGTTGAGGGCTTAAATCAAATCTCATAAGCATAAGTCAATTGTGTGATGACGGATATTCGAAATTTTTCTCGCAAATGAATGTTCTCGTGATGAATGATAATAATTATTTCTTTTTAAAACGTATTAGATCACAGAAAAATTGTTACGTAGTTCCTAGTGCTTCAACTGAATTCTGTAACCTAGCGACTTTGGACACTGAGACTCTTTGGCATGAACGTCTAGGTCACATGAATTTTAAGGAACTATCTAAGATAACGAAAAAGGATGTAGTTAGAGGAGTACCTAAGATAGACTTTAAAGAGAAAATTGTTTGTGAGGGTTGTCAACTGGGAAAACAAATTAGATCCACTCACAAGAGTTTGAATCACTTAGGGACATCTAAACCTCTTGAACTTCTTCATATGGACTTGATGGGACCTTCTAGGATTCAAAGCATTGGGGGAAAACGTTATATCTTGCTTGTAGTTGATGATTTTACACGTTTTGCTTGGTGTGCATTTCTGAGAGAAAAAGCTGATACTTTTGATTCTTTTTCTGAACTCTGTCTTCGACTTATGAATGAACGTAATGAAAATATTATACGCATAAGAAGTGATCAAGGAGGAGAATTTATAAACTCAAAATTTGTTGATTTTTGTGTTTCAAAAGGAATTAAACATGAATTCTCCGCTCCTTATACTCCACAACAAAATGGAGTTGTTGAACGAAAAAACCGGGTTGTTCAAGAAATGGCACGTGCTATGCTTCATAGTAAGAAAATTGCACTTCATTTTTGGGCCGAAGCGGTTAACACGGCGGTCTATGTGATTAATCGTATTTATACACGCCCGGGTACTTTAAATACTCCTTATGAATTGTGGAATGGTAGAACACCAAATGTAAACTACTTTCGTATTTTTGGGAGTAGATGCTTTATCCTTAGGGTTCGTGAGAATCTTGGAAAATTTGACTCTCGAAGTTACGAAGGAATTTTTCTTGGGTACTCTACTACTAGTCGGGCTTATCGTGCGTATAATATAAAAACTAAGACGGTGATAGAATCAAGTAATATAAGAGTAGACGAAGCTTTTACGCAAATTCTTCTTGAATGATACTACTTCTACTACTTTGATTGTTGATGATGATGATGATTCTCCATTTATCTTGCACATGAACGATGAAAATTTTGTCATTAATGATCCCATTCAAGCTGTTACACCACATGAGTCATCTCGAACCCTCTCATTATTCTTGAATTGACACGTGTGAAAGGTCACCCTTTGTCTAATGTGATAGGAGACCCTCTTACTTGTGTAAGAACTAGGAGACAACTTTAGTGTGAATTTGCATGTTATGTTTCCCTAGTTGAGCCAAAACATGTTGACGAAGCTCTTCTTGATGAATTTTGGATAAATGCTATGCAAGAAGAACTTGGTCAATTCACTCGAAATGATGTATGGGAATTAGTGCCACGACCCGAGCAACAACATGTAATTGGTACAAAATGGATTTTTAAGAATAAGAAAAATGAAGATGGTACCATTATTCGAAACAAAGCAAGACTTGTTGCTCAGGGATATTCTCAAATTGAAGGAATTGATTTTGATGAATCCTTCGCCCCGGTTGCTCGTCTAGAATCCATTCGTATTATGTTTGCAATTGCTTGTCATTTTAAAATAACTCTTTTTCAAATGGATGTCAAAAGTGCATTTTTAAATGGATTTTTAAAGGAGGAAGTTTTTGTAGAACAACCAAAAGGGTTTATAGATTCAAAATGTCCCGATCATGTGTTTCGACTGAAAAAGGCACTTTATGGACTTAAACAAGCACGCGAGCATGGTACGAACGCTTAACAAATTTTCTTTTAAATAAAGGCTACAACCGAGGGGAGCGGATAGAACTCTTTTTGTAAAACATACGAAAAATGATTTTATTGTGGCTCAAATTTATGTGGATGATATTGTTTTTGGCGCAACTCGAGATGAGGATGCCACTGAACTTGCAAATTTGATGACCAGTGAATTTGAGATGTCAATGATGGGGGAGCTTACTTATTTTCTTGGGTTACAAGTTAAGCAAAGTAGAGATGGAATTCATCTATGTCAATCCAAGTATGCGAGAGAGTTGGTTAAGAAATTTGGATTGGATAGTACAAAAGCTTTTGATACTCCAATGGGTACTAGTAACAAAGGACTCGGATTAAATTACGAAGGACAGTGTTGATGAAAAACGATGCAGAAGCATCATTGGGAGTTTGCTCTACTTGAGTGCGAGTAGACCCGATATTGCTTTTAGTGTTGGGGTTTGTGCCCGCTATCAAGTTGATCCGAAAGAGATTCATTTAAAAGCAGTTAAGAGAATAATTCGGTATGTTAAAGGCACGTCTGAACATGGTATCTGGTATCCAAAGGGAACATCTTTAGAATTATTAGGATACTCCGATCTGATTGGGCAGTTCTGCGGATGATCGTAAGAGTACGAGCGGAGCTTGTTTTTATACGGGACATTGTCCGGTTGCTTGGCACGGTAAGAAACGAGCGCATTGCACTCTCGGCTTGAGGCGAGTATATTGCGGTAGTTGCTCCACTCAATTATTGTGGATGAAAAGCTTGTTGAGTGACTATCGGATTCCGTCTACCATCATGACAATTCTTTGTGATAATACAAGTGCTATTAATATTTCCAAAAACCCTGTGTTACATTCTCGCACAAAACACATTGAACTTCGATATCACTTTTTAAGAGAATTAGTTGATTCAAATATTCTTCAACTTGAATACATTTCCACTGATGATCAACTAGCAGATATTTTGACAAAACCTTTAGATCAAAAACGATTTCTACATTTACGAAAGGCAATTGGTATGAATCTTATAGTCTAGATTTATTCTATGGGCCATAGTTTATGCATATAAAGGTGTCTCATTGCATTTTTTTTTTTTTGGGTATAAATTGTGATATCCTTCCCATGACTTTAATTGGCTCTTGAAATTTTTCGACTAAGTCAAGTTTATTTTTATGTTTATTTGATGTCTTGTTTGTTGATTGACTTGATGGATTAAATTCCTTTTGAGTACATGCTGTTAAAATCAATACATCTTATTTTGACCTTTAACAACAATGTGCTTGTCTTGTTTGATTATATGTCTTGGTATGAAAATTGATTTTCCAATTTCTTGAAATTATCATACTATCGTCATATTGGAGGTTGCATTTTCTTAGGGGGAGTCTTTCCTGTGGTTATATCTAAATAAAAAGATGTGGAAAGAGTTACATTCCTACTGGAAGTGTGAAAACTACCACCACATGGAGGAAAGAGCTACCACCCCGTGTGTGAAGCTACCACATGTATAGGAGATGATAAAATTTGGGGATGTATCTCCAAGGCGATATAAGGTGATGTTACGGATAAAAGATGCTCAAAGAGCCACTACTTTCTAATTTTGTGCATACTTCAATTTGACCATATTATTTCAGTTTCAATTTTTTGGACTATCGTAATCTTACTCTTGGCAAATATGATAATGGATGAACACTTTCACTTTTCAGTTCTTATTTGATGTGTGGATTTTCACACAATACTCATCTGAAATTTGTTCTGGATTGTTTGTTTGACAAATTTGGACATTGTATTTTATTTAAAATTAAAATTTGACTTCGTGAAATTATTTTGATGAAAATTCATGTTTAAAATCATGAGGGTATCACATAAATTTTTTTTTTGGGGCTTTTCTGTGCAATTGTTTTTGGCTCTGGGACCGGTCCCGCCCATAGGGAGACCGGTCCCGCCGCCCGAACCGATATAAGGGGGCACAAGGGTTCGGTCGCTATTATGTTTCAAACGTTTTGGAGCTTTCTCTCTCTACACTCTGAGTTCTCTGGGAGACCAGTGGTCAAGATTTTGCTTCGATTTCATCTCCATTTCGGTAACAACCCTAGATTTTGGTTCTTTCTCCCAGAATTTTTCGAACCTAGGGTTTCTAGGGTTTTTGTGCATGTTACTTGTTTTGTTAGCTTTTTGATTTCGGGATTATGGATAAAACTTCTCTCTTGAGATGTTTCATCATGTTTAATTACTTTTCTTCACATCTCTAGCAATTTTTCTCCATCTTGCGAGTCGGATTTTCTTGATTTTCATCTTGTTTCGGGTTTCTTTTTCGGAATAGCCGCTGGATTTCATCGTGTTGTTTGGCTTTTCTCCATGTACATTCATCGTGTGTCTTGGCCCTAGGTGAATCTAGCTCTATATGATATTTCATAATGCTTTTCAATCTGTCTCATTTTTGCTATCTTGAATAACAACAGGGACCTCGTCTTTCAAAATGTTCTCGATGATTTTGGTGCTTGTATTCTTGATGGCCGGTGGCGGAAAGAGGCGATGGCGCCGTCGCTCTCCTATTCCGCCAATTCGGCCCTCGTCGAGGATTTGGGGAGTGATTATGTTCCTGAGGACGAGGAATCTGATGAAGAAGATGAGGATTGGGAGAATTTACCGCTTGAGGAATTGACACATGCTAAGGGCAAAGAAAAAGTAGTACTTGGGGAAAAGAAAGGCGGTAATAAGTCATCTACCAAGGCTAAAGGGAAAAAGAAAGTGACAGAGAAAGGAGAAAGGAAAGAAGAAAGTGGACAATGAAAGAGACGGGGAAGACGAAAGTGACGAAAGGAGAAAGGAAAGAAGAAGTTATTATTGACTACGAAGCGGGGAATCGGAGAGTGTCGCGACAACCTACCACTCGGAGTGCTCGAAGGAAACCTACGGGTATCAAGTTTAACGAGCCTACCGATTTTAAACTTCGTGGACACCGGATTTGTCATCCTCGGAGAGTTCTGTCCCATTTTATACCGAGGAGCCGATTGACTCGAGGCGGCGGGCATTATATTGGACAAAGCAATGTATTGGTGAACGCTTTGTTGCCGCTCAGCAACTATACAAGCATGCGCCCGCACTTGAGTCATTGATCGAGGCTGGCGATCTTCACGATGTTTGCAATTTTCACGAGAAGACGGGGTACGGAATTGAGTTAGTTCGTGAATTCTATATGCGAGCCGGGTCTTTGATTGAATCGAAGGAGGTCGTATAGCTTCACGTCTCGAGTTCGAGGCTACGATTTCACGGTTACTCCTGCCGATGTTGCTTCGGTTTTGGAAATGGAGGCTCAGACCGAGGGGCAAGACTATCTTAACTCCGGCTTCGACTCAGTGAGGGATTGGTTGACGGTGATGAAAGCACTTACGCTGCCGGACACTGACTCAAATGGTTTGGTTGTGATGTCGAAGGATTTGAAGTTGGAGTATCGGTTTCTAAATTTCATAGTGTGCTATAATGTGATGCCGTTGGTGAACACGAAGGTAGTTCGATGGGATCGAATGCTGTACATGTACCTTCTTGGCCATCCGGACATTGTGCTCAGTCGGAACATTAATCTAAATGTTCCGTTTTTAATATGGCGCCGCATGGCGAAGGATATTAAGACTTCAAGTCTCCGAGCGGCTTCCTTTCCCGCTTCTCATCATGAGGCTTCTAAACAAATTCGGTGTGGTGGCGTTGTAGCTCGTACGAGTTTCCGTTGGGAGTGATTAGTGAGATTACGCTTGCGAAATCTCTTGGTCAACTTCAGTCGGATACCCGACGGTCTCCTACTATGGGCCTTCACGGGCGTGGGACGTCGGCTATGCCTGCTTCGTCTCGCGGCTTGCTGGTTCTGCGAGCTCACACCCGCTCGAGTCGTCGCTATCTTTCGGAGATCACGCGTCTCTGCGAGGTTGCCTCGTTGCGGCGGATGGTCCAAGCTATCTTTGACAAGCTTGGGTGTGCTCTACCTGATCCCACTCCTCCTCCGCCTGGTGATGGATCTGCTTGAGTGTTCACCCCCTTTTGCACTTTTTGGCGGTTTCTTGACAAAAAGGGGGAGAAGCTTTTTGAGTGGAGTGGTCAAGCTTTTTGAGTGGTCACGCACGGAATGGCATTTAGCATTTATTTTTCTTTTGATGTGCTTTTTGATACTTGATCTGCTCTGCTAACTTTTGATACTTGCTCTACTTGTACTTGACCTCATGTTTAGCTCTACTTGTACTTGACTTCATGTTTACACTAAACTGGTACTACTTTTACTCTTGGAGTTTATGTGTTACTTTGATGATTTTTGCGTTGATAGCTGTGATGCATATTGTGATGAGTTCATTGAGAATTTTTTGCAGGTATCTTCTCAAGACTTCAAAACTCCTTGTCTCGAATAAGTCATAGAGTCTGATTTAGGGTTGTGAAAGTTTTTTTTTTTTTGGTTCTTTCATGCAACGGGACGTTGTTTGGTGATTTTCAACGGTCCCTTATCTTTTCTAGCTTCATTCCTCTATGTATTATTGGGTTATGTTTTGTCACAAAACCGCCAAAGGGGGAGATTGTTAAGGATTTATCTAAGTTGGCGAGTTTTGTATTCGTAAGGAGTTTTGGAGACTTCGATGAAGCTCAAGTCAAAGGATCGCAATTCAAGATCAAAAGCTTTGTTGGATGAAGTTCGATAACTCAGGTATGGACGAGAACACTTAGTGGTGTATTTTAAGTTATTAAAATATGTTTGGAAGACATCAGAACTAATAAAACTATGTTTTGAACTTAACTGATACTTTTTCATGTGTAAATCGGGTTGGGACGACCGGTCTCCACACCGAGAAGACCGGTCCCGAGAGAGCTCCTTCTTCGCATTTTTACACGAGAGGACCGGTCTCCTCATCTCGGAAGACCGGTTCCGAGAGACTTCTCTGCGCGACCTTACACGAGGACCGGTCTCCTTATCTAGAGGACCGGTCCCAGAGGCTTGAAATTCGTATGTCGCTGAATGAGACCGGTCCCCAGTCAAGTGAGACCGGTCCCTCGGTGATCAATCTTTTATTGCGCAAGGAAGGATCGGTCTCTAACTTGGAGGACCGGTCCCGCGATACGAAATCTGTTTTTAAAGATTTTCTCTGTTATATCTAAATCTTTCTAGATGTCTTCTAAACCTATAAATATGAGATGAGGGACTTTTGGATGTTTAAGACTTAGAGAGATATAATGTGAAAAACCCTAGAAAGCTTGTGATGATTTTCTTCGCTCAATATTTTTATCAAGCTTTTTAGGTTTTGATCATTGAAATCGATACTCTGAAAGAGTTTAATATTCTTAAGAATCTTTTAATGATGAACATCTAGGGTTTTCGCTCCTCATCTCATATGTTCTTTTTAAGTCCATAAAATCACCGCAAAGTTGTTTTAAAGAGATTCGAACTTCGGAGGAAGTTTGGCGCGTGGACTTCGCGTGAAGGAGTGGATTCGGTGGGCGTTTCGTGGATTCGAGACGTGGATGCTGTGAGGAGTTGCAGCGAGATCGATAGAAGGATTTCCATCGATCGAGGACCAACGGAGACGATCTACAACGAGGATTCGGTAAAATAGAGTTGTGTTTAGGATTAAATCACTTGTACTTGATTTTTCTATAGTGGATCGTTTTGCGTGCTTGGTCCCGTGGGTTTTTCTCTCCGGCTTGGAGGTTTCCCACGTTAAATCTCGGTGTTTGATTTTATTTTCCGCTTTTATTAATTTTTAAGCATTGAGATTGTTTGTGTTTGCCGTTTACACCTATTCACCCCCCTCTAGGTGTTATTTACCTTTTAGATCTTAGGGATTCATATCTCACACAATGTTATACTGTTAGGGCGCAACTGAGTAGTCTAATGTTGTTCCGGTTTTGGTTCTTGTGAACGTAGACAACGATACGTTGCCAATATATACTCTCGGGGCATAATAGAACAATATAATTGGGTTTCACTCTTTGTTCGGTTGAGTGAGAAAAAGTACTGTTTCTAAAGTTATACTGTTAGTGCGCAACTGAGTAGTCTAATGTTGTTCCGGTTTTGGTTCTTGTGAACGTAGACAACGATACGTTGCCAATATACACTCTCGGGGCATAATAGAACAATATAATTAGGTTTTACTCTTTGTTCCGTTGAAATGAGAAAAATCTTGTTTCCAAAGTTATAATGTTAGGTGCAATGAGTAGTCAAATGTTGTTCCGATTTTGGTTCTTGTGAACGTAGATAACGATACGTTGCCAATATACACTCTCGGGGCATAATAGAACAATATAATTAGGTTTTACTCTTTGTTCGGTGGAATGAGAAATTGTCTTGTTTGCAAAGTTATCTTTACGGCGCAAGCGAGTTGTCTAATGTTGGTACGGTTTTGGTTTGTGAACGTAGACAACGATACGTTGCCAATATATACTCTCGGGGCATAATAGAACAATATAATTGGGTTTCACTCTTTGTTCGGTTGAGTGAGAAAAATCTTGTTTCTAAAGTTATCTTGTTAGTGCGAGTAGTCTAATGTTGTTCGGTTTTGGTTCTTGTGAACGTAGACAACGATACGTTGCCAATATACACTCTCGGGGCATAATAGAACAATATAATTAGGTTTTACTCTTTGTTCGGTGGAATGAGAAAAATCTTGTTTCCAAAGTTATCTTGTTAGGCGCAATGAGTTGTCTAATGTTGTTCGGTTTTGGTTCTTGTGAAAGTAGACAACGATCCGTTGCCAATATAAACTCTCAAGGCATAATAGAACAATATAATTGGGTTTCACTCTTTGTTCGGTTGAATGAGAAAAATCTTGTTTCCAAAGTTATCTTTGTTAGGCGCAAGAGTAGTCTAATGTTGTTCCGGTTTTGGTTCTTGTGAACGTAGACAACGATACGTTGCCAATATACCCTCTCGGGGCATAATAGAACAATATAATTAGGTTTTACTCTTTGTTCGGTGGAATGAGAAAAATCTTGTTTCCAAAGTTATCTTGTTAGGCGCAAAGTTGTCTAATGTTGTTCGGTTTGGTTCTTGTGAAAGTAGACAACGATACGTTGCCAATATAAACTCTCAAGGCATAATAGAACAATATAATTGGGTTTCACTATTTGTTCGGTTGAATGAGAAAAATCTTGTTTCTAAAGTTATCTTTGTCGGCGCAACTGAGTAGTCTAATGTTGTTCCGGTTTTGGTTCTTGTGAACGTAGACAATGATACGTTCCCAATATACACTCTCGGGGCATAATAGAACGATATAATTGGGTTTTACTCTTTGTTCGGTGAAATGAGAAAAATCATTTCCAAAGTTATCTTGTTAGGCGCAATGAGTTGTCTAATGTTGTTCGGTTTTGGTTCTTGTGAAAGTAGACAACGATACGTTGCCAATATAAACTCTCAAGGCATAATAGAACAATATAATTGGGTTTCACTCTTTGTTCGGTTGAATGAGAAAAATCTTGTTTCTAAAGTTATACTGTTAGGGCGCAACTGAGTAGTCTAATGTTGTACCGGTTTTGGTTATTGTGAACGTAGACAACGATACGTTGCCAATATACACTCTCGGGGCATAATAGAACAATATAATTGGGTTTTACTCTTTGTTCGGTGGAATGAGAAAAATCTTGTTTCCAAAGTTATCTTTGTTAGGCGCAAAGTAGTCAAATGTTGTTCGATTTTGGTTTTGTGAACGTAGACAACAATACGTTGCCAATATACACTCTCGGGGCATAATAGAACAATATAATTGGGTTTCACTCTTTGTTCGGTTGAGTGAGAAAAATCTTGTTTCTAAAGTTATAACGTTAGGGCGCAATTGAGTAGTCTAATGTTGTTCCGGTTTTGGTTCTTGTGAACGTAGACAACGATACGTTGCCAATATACACTCTCGGGGCATAATAGAACAATATAATTAGGTTTTACTCTTTGTTCGGTGGAATGAGAAAAATCTTGTTTCCAAAGTTATCTTTTCGGGCGCAAGCGAGTTGTCTAATGTTGTTCGGTTTTGGTTCTTGTGAAAGTAGACAACGATACGTTACCAATATACACTCTCGAGGCATAATAGAACATTATAATTAGGTTTCACTCTTTGTTCGGTTGAATAAGAAAAAGTACTATTTCTAAAGTTATACTGTTAGGGCGCAACTGAGTAGTCTAATGTTGTTCCGGTTTTGGTTCTTGTGAACGTAGATAACGATACGTTGCCAATATACACTCTCGGGGCATAATAGAACAATATAATTAGGTTTTACTCTTTGTTCGGTGGAATGAGAAAAAGTACTGTTTCCAAAGTTATCTTTGTTAGGCGCAAGAGTAGTCTAATGTTGTTCGGTTTTGGTTCTTGTGAACGAAGACAACGATACGTTGCCAATATACACTCTCGGGGCATAATAGAACAATATAATTAGATTTCTCTCTTTGTTCGGTTGAATGAGAAAAAGTACTGTTTCTAAAGTTATACTGTTAGGGCGCAACTGAGTAGTCTAATGTTGTTCCGGTTTTGGTTCTTGTGAACGTAGACAACGATACGTTGCCAATATACACTCTCGGGGCATAATAGAACAATATAATTAGGTTTTACTCTTTGTTAGTGAAATGAGAAAAATCTGTTTCCAAAGTTATAATGTTAGGCGCAAGCGAGTAGTCAAATATTGTTCTGATTTTGGTTCTTGTGAACGTAGATAACGATACGTTGCCAATATACACTCTCGGGGCATAATAGAACAATATAATTAGGTTTTACTCTTTGTTCGGTGGAATGAGAAATTGTACTGTTTGCAAAGTTATCTTTTACGGCGCAACGAGTTGTCTAATGTTGGTGGTTTTGGTTTTTGTGAACGTAGACAACGATACGTTGCCAATATATACTCTCGGGGCATAATAGAACAATATAATTGGGTTTCACTCTTTGTTCGGTTGAGTGAGAAAAATCTTGTTTCTAAAGTTATCTTTGTTAGGCGCAAGAGTAGTCTAATGTTGTTCCGGTTTTGGTTCTTGTGAACGTAGACAACGATACGTTGCCAATATACACTCTCGGGGCATAATAGAACAATATAATTGGGTTTTACTCTTTGTTCGGTGGAATGAGAAAAAGTACTATTTCCAACGTTATCTTTGTTAGAGCGCAACTGAGTGTTCTAATGTTGTTCTGGTTTTGGTTCTTGTGAAAGTAGACAACGATACGTTGCCAATATAAACTCTCAAGGCATAATAGAACAATATAATTGGGTTTCACTCTTTGTTCGGTTGAATGAGAAAAAGTATTGTTTCTAAAGTTATTCTGTTAGGGCGCAACTGAGTAGTCTAATGTTGTTCCGGTTTTGGTTCTTGTGAACGTAGACAACGATACGTTGCCAATATACACTCTCGGGGCATAATAGAACAATATAATTAGGTTTTACTCTTTGTTCCGTGGAATGAGAAAAAGTACTGTTTCCAAAGTTATCTTTGTTAGGCGCAGCGAGTAGTCTAATGTTGTTCCGGTTTTGGTTCTTGTGAACGTAGATAACGATACGTTGCCAATATACACTCTCGGGGCATAATAGAACAATATAATTAGGTTTTACTCTTTGTTCGGTGGAATGAGAAAAATCTTGTTTCCAAAGTTATCTTGTTAGGCGCAAGCGAGTTGTCTAATGTTGCTCGGTTTTGGTTCTTGTGAAAGTAGACAACGATACGTTGCCAATATAAACTCTCAAGGCATAATAGAACAATATAATTGGGTTTCACTCTTTGTTCGGTTGAATGAGAAAAATCTTGTTTCTAAAGTTATCTTGTCGGGGCGCAAGAGTAGTCTAATGTTGTTCGGTTTTGGTTCTTGTGAACGTAGACAACGATACGTTCCCAATATACACTCTCGGGGCATAATAGAACAATATAATTAGGTTTTACTCTTTGTTCGGTGGAATGAGAAAAATCATTTCCAAAGTTATCTTGGTAGGCGCAAGTAAGTGTTGTCTAATGTTGTTCGGTTTTGGTTCTTGTGAAAGTAGACAACGATACGTTGCCAATATAAACTCTCAAGGCATAATAGAACAATATAATTGGGTTTCACTCTTTGTTCGGTTGAATGAGAAAAATCTTGTTTCTAAAGTTATCTTGTTAGGCGCAATGAGTAGTCTAATGTTGTTCGGTTTTGGTTATTGTGAACGTAGACAACGATACGTTGCCAATATACACTCTCGGGGCATAATAGAACAATATAATTAGGTTTTACTCTTTGTTCCTTGGAATGAGAAAAATCTTGTTTCCAAAGTTATCTTTGTTAGGCGCAAAGTAGTCAAATGTTGTTCCGATTTTGGTTTTTGTTAACGTAGACAACAATACGTTGCCAATATACACTCTCGGGGCATAATAGAACAATATAATTGGGTTTCACTCTTTGTTCGGTTGAGTGAGAAAAATCTTGTTTCTAAAGTTATACGATTAGGCGCAACTGAGTAGTCTAATGTTGTTCCGGTTTTGGTTCTTGTGAACGTAGACAACGATACGTTGCCAATATACACTCTCGGGGCAAAATAGAACAATATAATTAGGTTTTACTCTTTGTTCGGTGGAATGAGAAAAATCTTTGTTTCCAAAGTTATCTTTGTTAGGCGCGAGTTGTCTAATGTTGTTCCGGTTTTGGTTCTTGTGAAAGTAGACAACGATACGTTACCAATATACACTCTCAAGGCATAATAGAACATTATAATTAGGTTTCACTCTTTGTTCGGTTGAATGAGAAAAAATCTTGTTTCTAAAGTTATCTTGTTAGGCGCCAGTAGTCTAATGTTGTTCCGGTTTTGGTTCTTGTGAACGTAGATAACGATACGTTGCCTATATACACTCTCGGGGCATAATAGAACAATATAATTAGGTTTTACTCTTTGTTCGGTGGAATGAGAAAAAGAATTGTTTCCAATGTTATCTTTGTTAGGGCGCAACTGAGTAGTCTAATGTTGTTCCGGTTTTGGTTCTTGTGAACGTAGACAACGATACGTTGCCAATATACACTCTCGGGGCATAATAGAATAATATAATTGGGTTTCTCTCTTTGTTCGGTTGAATGAGAAAAAGTTCGTTTCTAAAGTCATACCGTTAGGGCGCAACCGTGTAGTCTAATGTTGTTAGGTTTTGGTTCTTGTGAACGTAGACAACGATACGTTGCCAATATACACTCTCGGGGCATAATAGAACAATATAATTGGGTTTCACTCTTTGTTCGGTTGAATGAGAAAAAGTACTGTTTCTAAAGTTATACTGTTAGGGCGCAACTGAGTAGTCTAATGTTGTTCCGGTGTTGGTTCTTGTGAACGTAGACAACGATACGTTGCCAATATACACTCTCGGGGCATAATAGAACAATATAATTAGGTTTTACTCTTTGTTCGGTGGAATGAGAAATTATCTTGTTTGCAAAGTTATACTGTTACGGCGCAACTGAGTTGTCTAATGTTGGTCTGGTTTTGGTTTTGTGAACGTAGACAACGATACGTTGCCAATATATACTCTCGGGGCATAATAGAACAATATAATTGGGTTTCACTCTTTGTTCGGTTGAGTGAGAAAAATCTTGTTTCTAAAGTTATCTTGTTAGGCGCAAGCGAGTTGTCTAATTTTGTTCCTGTTTGTTCTTGGGAACGTAGACAACGATACGTTGCCAATATACACTCTCGGGGCATAATAGAACAATATAATTAGGTTTTACTCTTTGTTCGGTGGAATGAGAAAAAGTACTGTTTCCAAAGTTATACTGTTAGGGCGCAACTGAGTTGTCTAATGTTGTTCCGGTTTTGGTTCTTGTGAAAGTAGACAACGATCCGTTGCCAATATAAACTCTCAAGGCATAATAGAACAATATAATTGGGTTTCACTCTTTGTTCGGTTGAATGAGAAAAAGATCTGTTTCTAAAGTTATACTGTTAGGGCGCAACTGAGTAGTCTAATGTTGTTCCGGTTTTGGTTCTTGTGAACGTAGACAACGATACGTTGCCAAAATACACTCTCGGGGCATAATAGAACAATATAATTAGATTTTACTCTTTGTTCCGTGGAATGAGAAAAATCTTGTTTCCAAAGTTATCGTTAGGCGCAACTGAGTAGTCTAATGTTGTTCCGATTTTGGTTCTTGTGAACGTAGACAACAATACGTTGCCAATATACACTCTCGGGGCATAATAGAACAATATAATTGGGTTTCACTCTTTGTTCGGTTGAGTGAGAAAAGAAATCTTGTTTCTAAAGTTATCTTTGTTAGGCGCAAGCGAGTAGTCTAATGTTGTTCGATTTTGGTTCTTGTGAACGTAGACAACGATACGTTGCCAATATACACTCTCGGGGCATAATAGAACAATATAATTAGGTTTTACTCTTTGTTCGGTGGAATGAGAAAAAATCTTGTTTCCAAAGTTATCTTTGTTAGGCGCAAGTTGTCTAATGTTGTTCCGGTTTTGGTTCTTGGGAAAGTAGACAACGATACGTTACCAATATACACTCTCGAGGCATAATAGAACATTATAATTAGGTTTCACTCTTTGTTCGGTTGGATGAGTAAAATCTTTCTAAAGTTATACTGTTAGGGCGCAACTGAGTAGTCTAATGTTGTTCCGGTTTTGGTTCTTGTGAACGTAGATAACGATACGTTGCCTATATACACTCTCGGGGCATAATAGAACAATATAATTAGGTTTTACTCTTTGTTCGGTGGAATGAGAAAAAGAATTGTTTCCAATGTTATACTGTTAGGCGCAGTAGTCTAATGTTGTTCCGGTTTTGGTTCTTGTGAACGTAGACAACGATACGTTGCCAATATACACTCTCGGGGCATAATAGAATAATATAATTGGGTTTCTCTCTTTGTTCGGTTGAATGAGAAAAAGTTCTGTTTCTAAAGTCATACTGTTAGGGCGCAATGTAGTCTAATGTTGTTCCGGTTTTGGTTCTTGTGAACGTAGACAACGATACGTTGCCAATATACACTCTCGGGGCATAATAGAGCAATATAATTAGGTTTTACTCTTTGTTCCGTGAAATGAGAAAAATCTTTGTTTCCAAAGTTATAATGTTAGGCGCAACCGAGTAGTCAAATGTTGTTCCGATTTTGGTTCTTGTGAACGTAGATAACGATACGTTGCCAATATACACTCTCGGGCATAATAGAACAATATAATTAGGTTTTACTCTTTGTTCGGTGGAATGAGAAATTGTCTTGTTGCAAAGTTATCTTTACGGCGCAACTGAGTTGTCTAATGTTGGTCTGGTTTTGGTTTTTGTGAACGTAGACAACGATACGTTGCCAATATATACTCTCGGGGCATAATAGAACAATATAATTGGGTTTCACTCTTTGTTCGGTTGAGTGAGAAAAATCTTGTTTCTAAAGTTATACTGTTAGGGCGCAACTGAGTAGTCTAATGTTGTTCCGATTATGGTTCTTGTGAACGTAGACAACGATACGTTGACAATATACACTCTCGGGGCATAATAGAACAATATAATTAGGTTTTACTCTTTGTTCGGTGGAATGAGAAAAAGTACTGTTTCCAAAGTTATACTGTTAGGCGCAAGAGTTGTCTAATGTTGTTCGGTTTTGGTTCTTGTGAAAGTAGACAACGATCCGTTGCCAATATAAACTCTCAAGGCATAATAGAACAATATAATTGGGTTTCACTCTTTGTTCGGTTGAATGATAAAAAATCTTGTTTCTAAAGTTATCTTGTTAGGCGCAAAGTAGTCTAATGTTGTTCCGGTTTTGGTTCTTGTGAACGTAGACAACGATACGTTGCCAAAATACACTCTCGGGGCATAATAGAACAATATAATTAGATTTTACTCTTTGTTCCGTGGAATGAGAAAAAGTACTGTTTCCAAAGTTATACTGTTAGGGCGCAACTGAGTAGTCTAATGTTGTTCCGGTTTTGGTTCTTGTGAACGTAGACAACAATACGTTGCCAATATACACTCTCGGGGCATAATAGAACAATATAATTGGGTTTCACTCTTTGTTCGGTTGAATGATAAAAATCTTGTTTCTAAAGTTATCTTGTTAGGCGCAAGCGAGTAGTCTAATGTTGTTCGATTTTGGTTCTTGTGAACGTAGACAACGATACGTTGCCAATATACACTCTCGGGGCATAATAGAACAATATAATTAGGTTTTACTCTTTGTTCGGTGGAATGAGAAAAAATCTTTGTTTCCAAAGTTATCTTGTTAGGCGCAAGCGAGTTGTCTAATGTTGTTCGGTTTTGGTTCTTGTGAAAGTAGACAACGATACGTTGCCAATATACACTCTCGGGGCATAATAGAACATTATAATTAGGTTTCACTCTTTGTTCGGTTGAATGAGAAAAAGTACTGTTTCTAAAGTTATACTGTTAGGGCGCAACTGAGTAGTCTAATGTTGTTCCGGTTTTGGTTCTTGTGAACGTAGACAACGATACGTTGCCTATATACACTCTCGGGGCATAATAGAACAATATAATTAGGTTTTACTCTTTGTTCGGTGGAATGAGAAAAAGAATTGTTTCCAATGTTATATTGTTAGGGCGCAACTGAGTAGTCTAATGTTGTTCCGGTTTTGGTTCTTGTGAACGTAGACAACGATACGTTGCCAATATACACTCTCGGGGCATAATAGAATAATATAATTGGGTTTCTCTCTTTGTTCGGTTGAATGAGAAAAAGTTCTGTTTCTAAAGTCATACTGTTAGGGCGCAACTGTGTAGTCTAATGTTGTTCCGGTTTTGGTTCTTGTGAACGTAGACAACGATACGTTGCCAATATACACTCTCGGGGCATAATAGAACAATATAATTGGGTTTCACTCTTTGTTCGGTTGAATGAGAAAAAGTACTGTTACTAAAGTTATACTGTTAGGGCGCAACTGAGTAGTCTAATGTTGTTCCGGTTTTGGTTCTTGTGAACGTAGACAACGATACGTTGCCAATATACACTCTCGGGGCATAATAGAACAATATAATTAGGTTTTACTCTTTGTTCGGTGGAATGAGAAATTGTCTTGTTTGCAAAGTTATCTTTACAAGTGAGTTGTCTAATGTTGGTCCGGTTTGGTTTTTGTGAAAGTAGACAACGATTCGTTGCCAATATACACTCTCGGGGCATAATAGAACAATATAATTGGGTTTCACTCTTTGTTCGGTTGAATGAGAAAAAATCATTTCTAAAGTTATCTTTGTTAGGCGCAAGCGAGTAGTCTAATGTTGTTCCGGTTTTGGTTCTTGTGAACGTAGACAACGATACGTTGCCAATATACACTCTCGGGGCATAATAGAACAATATAATTGGGTTTTACTCTTTGTTCGGTGGAATGAGAAAAAGTACTATTTCCAAAGTTATATCTTGTTAGGGCGCAATCGAGTTGTCTAATGTTGTTCCGGTTTTGGTTCTTGTGAAAGTAGACAACGATCCGTTGCCAATATACACTCTCAAGGCATAATAGAACAATATAATTTGGTTTCACTCCTTGTTCGGTTGATTGATAAAAAATCTTGTTTCTAAAGTTATCTTGTTAGGCGCAAGCGAGTAGTCTAATGTTGTTCGGTTTTGGTTCTTGTGAACGTAGACAACGATACGTTGCCAATATACACTCTCGGGCATAATAGAACAATATAATTAGATTTTACTCTTTGTTAGTGGAATGAGAAAAATCTTGTTTCCAAAGTTATTCTGTTAGGGCGCAACTGATTAGTCAAATGTTGTTCCGATTTTGGTTCTCGTGAACGTAGATAACGATACGTTGCCAATATACACTCTCGGGGCATAATAGAACAATATAATTAGGTTTTACTCTTTGTTCGGTGGAATGAGAAAGAAATCTTTCCAAAGTTATCGTTAGGGCGCAACTGAGTTGTCTAATGTTGTTCCGGTTTTGGTTCTTGTGAAAGTAGACAACGATACGTTGCCAATATAAACTCTCAAGGCATAATAGAACAATATAATTGGGTTTCACTCTTTGTTCGGTTGAATGAGAAAAAGTACTGTTTCCAAAGTTATACTTTTAAGGCGCAACTGAGTTGTCTAATGTTGTTCCGGTTTTGGTTCTTGTGAAAGTAGACAACGATACGTTGCCAATATAAACTCTCAAGGCATAATAGAACAATATAATTGGGTTTCACTCTTTGTTCGGTTGAATGAGAAAAAGAAATCTTGTTTCTAAAGTTATCTTGTTAGGCGCAAGAGTAGTCTAATGTTGTTCCGGTTTTGGTTCTTGTGAACGTAGACAACGATACGTTGCCAATATACACTCTCGGGGCATAATAGAACAATATAATTAGGTTTTACTCTTTGTTCGGTGGAATGAGAAGAAATCTTGTTTCCAAAGTTATCTTGTTAGGCGCAAATGTTGTTCGGTTTTGGTTCTTGTGAAAGTAGACAACGATACGTTGCCAATATAAACTCTCAAGGCATAATAGAACAATATAATTGGGTTTCACTCTTTGTTCGGTTGAATGAGAAAAATCTTGTTTCTAAAGTTATCTGTTAGGCGCAAAGAGTAGTCTAATGTTGTTCCGGTTTTGGTTCTTGTGAACGTAGACAACGATACGTTGCCAATATACACTCTCGGGGCATAATAGAACAATATAATTAGGTTTTACTCTTTGTTCCGTGGAATGAGAAAAAATCTTGTTTCCAAAGATATACTGGTAGGGCGCAACTGCGTAGTCAAATGTTGTTTCGTTTTTCGTTTTTGTGAACGTAGACAAAAATACGCTACAAATATAAACTCTCGGGGAATAATTGAACAATATAATTGGGTTTCACTCTTTGTTCGGTTGAATGAGAAAAAATCTTCATTTCTAAAGTTATACTGTTAGGGCGCAACTGAGTAGTCTAATGTTGTTCCGGTTTTGGTTCTTGTGAACGTAGACAACGATACGTTGCCAATATACACTCTCGGGGCATAATAGAAGAATATAATTAGGTTTTACTCTGTGTTCGGTTGAATGAGAAAAAGTACTGTTTCCAAAGTTATACTGTTAGGGCGCAACTGAGTTGTCTAATGTTGTTCCGGTTTTGGTTCTTGTGAAAGTAGACAACGATCCGTTGCCAATATAAACTCTCAAGGCAAAGTAGAACAATATAATTGGGTTTCACTCTTTGTTCGGTTGAATGAGAAAAAGTACTGTTTCTAAAGTTATACTGTTAGGGCGCAACTGAGTAGTCTAATGTTGTTCCGATTTTGGTTCTTATGAACGTAGACAACGATACGTTGCCAATATACACTCTCGGGGCATAATAGAACAATATAATTAGGTTTTACTCTTTGTTCCATGGAATGAGAAAAATCTTGTTTCCAAAGTTATCTTGTTAGGGCGCAAGTTGTCTAATGTTGTTCCGGTTTTGGTTCTTGTGAACGTAGATAACGATACGTTGCCAATATACACTCTCGGGGCATAATAGAACAATATAATTAGGTTTTACTCTTTGTTCGGTGGAAAAAGAAAAATCTTGTTTCCAAAGTTATCTTGTTAGGCGCAATGAGTGGTCTAATGTTGTGCCGGTTGTGGTTCTTGTGAAAGTAGACAACGATACGTTACCAATATACACTCTCGAGGCATAATAGAACATTATAATTAGGTTTCACTCTTTGTTCGGTTGAATGAGAAAAAGTACTGTTTCTAAAGTTATACTGTTAGGGCGCAACTGAGTAGTCTAATGTTGTTCCGGTTTTGGTTCTTGTAAACGTAGATAACGATACGTTGCCAATATACACTCTCGGGGCATAATAGAACAATATAATTAGGTTTTACTCTTTGTTCGGTGGAATGAGAAAAAGAATTGTTTCCAATGTTATACTGTTAGGCCGCAACTGAGAAGTCTAATGTTGTTCCGGTTTTGGTTCTTGTGAACGTAGACAACGATACGTTGCCAATATACACTCTCGGGGCATAATAGAATAATATAATTGGGTTTCTCTTTTTGTTCGGTTGAATGAGAAAAAGTTACATTTCTAAAGTCATCTTTGTTAGGGCGCAACTGTGTAGTCTAATGTTGTTCCGGTTTTGGTTCTTGTGAACCTAGACAACGATACGTTGCCAATATACACTCTCAGGGCATAATAGAACAATATAATTAGGTTTCACTCTTTGTTCGGTTGAATGAGAAAAAGTACTGTTTCCAAAGTTATACTGTTAGGGCGCAACTGAGTAGTCAAATGTTGTTCTGATTCTGGTTCTTGTGAACGTAGATAACGATACGTTGCCAATATACACTCTCGGGGCATAATAGAACAATATAATTAGGTTTTACTCTTTGTTCGGTGGAATGAGAAATTGTCTTGTTTGCAAAGTTATCTTGTTACGGCGCAAGCGAGTTGTCTAATGTTGGTCGGTTTTGGTTTTTGTGAACGTAGACAACGATACGTTGCCAATATATACTCTCGGGGCATAATAGAACAATATAATTGGGTTTCACTCTTTGTTCGGTTGAGTGAGAAAAATCTTGTTTCTAAAGTTATCTTTGTTAGGCGCACGAGTAGTCTAATGTTGTTCGGTTTTGGTTCTTGTGAACGTAGACAACGATACGTTGCCAATATACACTCTCGGGGCATAATAGAACAATATAATTAGGTTTTACTCTTTGTTAGTGGAATGAGAAAAAATCTTGTTTCCAAAGATATCTTTGTTAGGCGCAACTGAGTAGTCTAATGTTGTTCCGGTTTTGGTTCTTGTGAACGTAGACAACAATACGTTGCCAATATACACTCTCGGGGCATAATAGAACAATATAATTGGGTTTCACTCTTTGTTCGGTTGAGTGAGAAAAATCTTGTTTCTAAAGTTATCTTTGTTAGGCGCAAGCGAGTAGTCTAATGTTGTTCCGGTTTTGGTTCTTGTGAACGTAGACAACGATACGTTGCCAATATACACTCTCGGGGCATAATGGAACAATATAATTAGGTTTTACTCATTGTTCGGTGGAATGAGAAAAGTACGGTTTCCAAAGTTATCTTTGTTAGGCGCAACCGAGTTGTCTAATGTTGTTCGGTTTTGGTTCTTGTGAAAGTAGACAACGATCCGTTGCCAATATAAACTCTCAAGGCAAAGTAGAACAATATAATTGGGTTTCACTCTTTGTTCGGTTGAATGAGAAAAAGTACTGTTTCTAAAGTTATACTGTTAGGGCGCAACTGAGTAGTCTAATGTTGTTCGGTTTTGGTTCTTATGAACGTAGACAACGATACGTTGCCAATATACACTCTCGGGGCATAATAGAACAATATAATTAGGTTTTACTCTTTGTTCCATGGAATGAGAAAAATCTTGTTTCTAAAGTTATACTGTTAGGGCGCAACTGAGTAGTCAAATGTTGTTCCGATTTTGGTTCTTGTGAACGTAGATAACGATACGTTGCCAATATACACTCTCGGGGCATAATAGAACAATATAATTAGGTTTTACTCTTTGTTCGGTGGAATGAGAAAAATCTTGTTTCCAAAGTTATCTTTGTTAGGCGCAAGAGTTGTCTAATGTTGTTCGGTTTTGGTTCTTGTGAAAGTAGACAACGATACGTTACCAATATACACTCTCGAGGCATAATAGAACATTATAATTACGTTTCACTCTTTGTTCGGTTGAATGAGAAAAATCTTGTTTCTAAAGTTATCTTGTTAGGCGCAAGCGAGTAGTCTAATGTTGTTCGGTTTTGGTTCTTGTAAACGTAGATAACGATACGTTGCCAATATACACTCTCGGGGCATAATAGAACAATATAATTAGGTTTTACTCTTTGTTCGGTGGAATGAGAAAAAGAATTGTTTCCAATGTTATATTGTTAGGGCGCAACTGAGTAGTCTAATGTTGTTCCGGTTTTGGTTCTTGTGAACGTAGACAACGATACGTTGCCAATATACACTCTCGGGGCATAATAGAATAATATAATTGGGTTTCTCTTTTTGTTCGGTTGAATGAGAAAAAGTTCTGTTTCTAAAGTCATACTGTTAGGGCGCAACTGTGTAGTCTAATGTTGTTCCGGTTTTGGTTCTTGTGAACGTAGACAACGATACGTTGCCAATATACACTCTCGGGGCATAATAGAACAATATAATTAGGTTTTACTCTTTGTTAGTGAAATGAGAAAAATCTTGTTTCCAAAGTTATAATGTTAGGCGCAATGAGTAGTCAAATGTTGTTCGATTTTGGTTCTTGTGAACGTAGATAACGATACGTTGCCAATATACACTCTCGGGGCATAATAGAACAATATAATTAGGTTTTACTCTTTGTTCGGTGGAATGAGAAATTGTACTGTTTGCAAAGTTATCGTTACGGCGAGTTGTCTAATGTTGTTCCGGTTTTGGTTCTTGTGAAAGTAGACAACGATCCGTTGCCAATATAAACTCTCAAGGCATAATAGAACAATATAATTGGGTTTCACTCTTTGTTCGGTTGAATGAGAAAAAGTACTGTTTCTAAAGTTATACTGTTAGGGCGCAACTGAGTAGTCTAATGTTGTTCCGGTTTTGGTTCTTGTGAACGTAGACAACGATACGTTGCCAATATAAACTCTCAAGGCATAATAGAACAATATAATTGGGTTTCACTCTTTGTTCGGTTGAATGAGAAAAATCTTGTTTCTAAAGTTATACTGTTAGGGCGCAACTGAGTAGTCTAATGTTGTTCCGGTTTTGGTTCTTGTGAACGTAGACAACGATACGTTGCCAAAATACACTCTCGGGGCATAATAGAACAATATAATTAGATTTTACTCTTTGTTCCGTGGAATGAGAAAAATCTTGTTTCCAAAGTTATCTTTAGGCGCAGCCAGTAGTCAAATGTTGTTCGATTTTGGTTCTTGTGAACGTAGATAACGATACGTTGCCAATATACACTCTCGGGGCATAATAGAACAATATAATTAGGTTTTACTCTTTGTTCGGTGGAATGAGAAAAATCTTGTTTCCAAAGTTATCTTGTTAGGCGCAAGCGAGTTGTCTAATGTTGTTCGGTTTTGGTTCTTGTGAAAGTAGACAACGATACGTTGCCAATATAAACTCTCAAGGCATAATAGAACAATATAATTGGGTTTCACTCTTTGTTCGGTTGAATGAGAAAAATCTTGTTTCCAAAGTTATCTTGTTAGGCGCAAGAGTTGTCTAATGTTGTTCGGTTTTGGTTCTTGTGAAAGTAGACAACGATACGTTGCCAATATAAACTCTCAAGGCATAATAGAACAATATAATTGGGTTTCACTCTTTGTTCGGTTGAATGAGAAAAAGTACTGTTTCTAAAGTTATACTGTTAGGGCGCAACTGAGTAGTCTAATGTAGTTCCGGTTTTGGTTCTTGTGGACGTAGACAACGATACGTTGCCAATATACACTCTCGGGGCATAATAGAACAATATAATTGGGTTTTACTCTTTGTTAGTGGAATGAGAAAAATCTTGTTTCCAAAGATATCTTTGTTAGGGCGCAGTGAGTAGTCAAATGTTGTTCGATTTTCGTTTTTGTGAACGTAGACAACAATACGTTGCCAATATACACTCTCGGGGCATAATTGAACAATATAATTCGGTTTCACTCTTTGTTCGGTTGAGTGAGAAAAGAAATCATTTCTAAAGTTATCTTTGTTAGGGCGCAAGAGTAGTCTAATGTTGTTCCGGTTTTGGTTCTTGTGAACGTAGACAACGATACGTTGCCAATATACACTCTCGGGGCATAATAGAACAATATAATTAGGTTTTACTCTGTGTTCGGTGGAATGAGAAAAAGTACTGTTTCCAAAGTTATACTGTTAGGGCGCAACTGAGTTGTCTAATGTTGTTCCGGTTTTGGTTCTTGTGAAAGTAGACAACGATCCGTTGCCAATATAAACTCTCAAGGCAAAGTAGAACAATATAATTGGGTTTCACTCTTTGTTCGGTTGAATGAGAGAAATCTTGTTTCTAAAGTTATACTGTTAGGGCGCAACTGAGTAGTCTAATGTTGTTCCGGTTTTGGTTCTTATGAACGTAGACAACGATACGTTGCCAATATACACTCTCGGGGCATAATAGAACAATATAATTAGGTTTTACTCTTTGTTCCGTGAAATGAGAAAAATCTTGTTTCCAAAGTTATCTTTGTTAGGGCGCAACTGAGTAGTCAAATGTTGTTCCGATTTTGGTTCTTGTGAACGTAGATAACGATACATTGCCAATATACACTCTCGGGGCATAATAGAACAATATAATTAGGTTTTACTCTTTGTTCGGTGGAAAAAGAAAAAGTACTGTTTCTAAAGTTATACTGGTACGGCGCAACTGAGTTGTCTAATGTTGTTCCGGTTTTGGTTCTTGTGAAAGTAGACAACGATACGTTACCAATATACACTCTCGAGGCATAATAGAACATTATAATTAGGTTTCACTCTTTGTTCGGTTGAATGAGAAAAAGTACTGTTTCTAAAGTTATACTGTTAGGGCGCAACTGAGTAGTCTAATGTTGTTCCGGTTTTGGTTCTTGTGAACGTAGATAACGATACGTTGCCAATATACACTCTCGGGGCATAATAGAACAATATAATTAGGTTTTACTCTTTGTTCGGTGGAATGAGAAAAAGAATTGTTTCCAATGTTATACTGTTAGGGCGCAACTGAGTAGTCTAATGTTGTTCCGGTTTTGGTTCTTGTGAACGTAGACAACGATACGTTGCCAATATACACTCTCGGGGCATAATAGAATAATATAATTGGGTTTCTCTTTTTGTTCGGTTGAATGAGAAAAAGTTCTGTTTCTAAAGTCATACTCTTAGGGCGCAACTGTGTAGTCTAATGTTGTTCCGGTTTTGGTTCTTGTGAACGTAGACAACGATACGTTGCCAATATACACTCTCGGGACATAATAGAACAATATAATTAGGTTTTACTCTTTGTTCCGTGAAATGAGAAAAATCTTGTTTCCAAAGTTATAATGTTAGGCGCAAGGAGTAGTCTAATGTTGTTCCGGTTTTGGTTCTTGTGAACGTAGATAACGATACGTTGCCAATATACACTCTCGGGGCATAATAGAACAATATAATTAGGTTTTACTCTTTGTTCGGTGGAATGAGAAATTGTACTGTTTGCAAAGTTATACTGTTACGGCGCAACTGAGTTGTCTAATGTTGGTCTGGTTTTGGTTTTTGTGAACGTAGACAACGATACGTTGCCAATATATACTCTCGGGGCATAATAGAACAATATAATTGGGTTTCACTCTTTGTTCGATTGAGTGAGAAAAATCTTCATTTCTAAAGTTATCTTGTTAGGCGCAATGAGTAGTCTAATGTTGTTCCGGTTTTGGTTCTTGTGAACGTAGACAACGATACGTTGCCAATATACACTCTAGGGGCATAATAGAACAATATAATTAGGTTTTACTCTTTGTTCGGTGGAATGAGAAAAAGTACTATTTCGAAAGTTATCTTGTTAGGCGCAAGTGAGTTGTCTAATGTTGTTCGGTTTTGGTTCTTGTGAAAGTAGACAACGATCCGTTGCCAATATAAACTCTCAAGGCATAATAGAACAATATAATTGGGTTTCACTCTTTGTTCGGTTGAATGAGAAAAATCTTGTTTCTAAAGTTATCTTGTTAGGGCGCAGAGTAGTCTAATGTTGTTCGGTTTTGGTTCTTGTGAACGTAGACAACGATACGTTGCCAATATACACTCTCGGGCATAATAGAACAATATAATTAGATTTTACTCTTTGTTCCGTGGAATGAGAAAAAATCTTGTTTCCAAAGTTATCTTTGTTAGGCGCAAGCGAGTAGTCAAATGTTGTTCCGATTTTGGTTCTTGTGAACGTAGATAACGATACGTTGCCAATATACACTCTCGGGGCATAATAGAACAATATAATTAGGTTTTACTCTTTGTTCGGTGGAATGAGAAAAATCTTGTTTCCAAAGTTATACTTGTTAGGCGCAAGTGAGTTGTCTAATGTTGTTCGGTTTTGGTTCTTGTGAAAGTAGACAACGATACGTTGCCAATATAAACTCTCAAGGCATAATAGAACAATATAATTGGGTTTCACTCTTTGTTCGGTTGAATGAGAAAAAATCTTGTTTCCAAAGTTATCTTGTTAGGCGCAAGCGAGTAGTCTAATGTTGTTCCGGTTTTGGTTCTTGTGAAAGTAGACAACGATACGTTGCCAATATACACTCTCGGGGCATAATAGAACAATATAATTGGGTTTCACTCTTTGTTCGGTTGAATGAGAAAAAAATCTTGTTTCTAAAGTTATCTTGTTAGGCGCAAGCGAGTAGTCTAATGTTGTTCGGTTTTGGTTCTTGTGAACGTAGACAACGATACGTTGCCAATATACACTCTCGGGGCATAATAGAACAATATAATTAGGTTTTACTCTTTGTTCGGTGGAATGAGAAAAATCTTGTTTCCAAAGTTATACTTGTTAGGCGCAATGAAATTTGTCTAATGTTGTTCCGGTTTTGGTTCTTGTGAAAGTAGACAACGATACGTTGCCAATATAAACTCTCAAGGCATAATAGAACAATATAATTGGGTTTCACTCTTTGTTCGGTTGAATGAGTAAAATCTTGTTTCTAAAGTTATCTTGTTAGGGCGCAAGCGAGTAGTCTAATGTTGTTCGGTTTTGGTTCTTGTGAACGTAGACAACGATACGTTGCCAATATACACTCTCGGGGCATAATAGAACAATATAATTAGGTTTTACTCTTTGTTCCGTGGAATGAGAAAAATCTTGTTTCCAAAGATATCTTTGTTAGGGCGCAAGTGAGTAGTCAAATGTTGTTCCGATTTTCGTTTTGTGAACGTAGACAACAATACGTTGCCAATATAAACTCTCGGGGCATAATTGAACAATATAATTGGGTTTCACTCTTTGTTCGGTTGAGTGAGAAAAAGTACTGTTTCTAAAGTTATACTGTTAGGGCGCAACTGAGTAGTCTAATGTTGTTCCGGTTTTGGTTTTTGTGAACGTAGACAACGATACGTTGCCAATATACACTCTCGGGGCATAATTGAACAATATAATTGGGTTTCACTCTTTGTTCGGTTGAATGAGAAAAAAATCTTGTTTCTAAAGTTATATTGTTAGGGCGCAACTGAGTAGTCTAATGTTGTTCCGGTTTTGGTTCTTATGAACGTAGACAACGATACGTTGCCAATATACACTCTCGGGGCATAATAGAACAATATAATTAGGTTTTACTCTTTGTTCGGTCGAATGAGAAAAATCTTGTTTCCAAAGTTATCGTTAGAGCGCAACTGAGTAGTCAAATGTTGTTCCGGTTTTGGTTCTTGTGAACGTAGATAACGATACGTTGCCAATATACACTCTCGGGGCATAATAGAACAATATAATTAGGTTTTACTCTTTGTTCGGTGGAATGAGAAAAATCTTGTTTCCAAAGTTATCTTTGTTAGGGCGCAACTGAGTTGTCTAATGTTGTTCCGGTTTTGGTTCTTGTGAAAGTAGACAACGATACGTTGCCAATATAAACTCTCAAGGCATAATAGAACAATATAATTGGGTTTCACTCTTTGTTCGGTTGAATGAGAAAAAATCTTTGTTTCTAAAGTTATCTTTGTTAGGCGCAACCGAGTAGTCTAATGTTGTTCCGGTTTTGGTTCTTGTGAACGTAGACAACGATACGTTGCCAATATATACACTCTCGGGGCATAATAGAACAATATAATTAGGTTTTACTCTTTGTTCGGTGGAATGAGAAAAAGTACTGTTTCCAAAGTTATACTGTTAGGGCGCAACTGAGTTGTCTAATGTTGTTCCGGTTTTGGTTCTTGTGAAAGTAGACAACGATACGTTGCCAATATAAACTCTCAAGGCATAATAGAACAATATAATTGGGTTTCACTCTTTGTTCGGTTGAATGAGAAAAAATCTTGTTTCTAAAGTTATCTTGTTAGGCGCAAGAGTAGTCTAATGTTGTTCGGTTTTGGTTCTTGTGAACGTAGACAACGATACGTTGCCAATATACACTCTCGGGCATAATAGAACAACATAATTAGGTTTTACTCTTTGTTCCGTGGAATGAGAAAAATCTTGTTTCCATAGATATATATTGTTAGGGCGCAACTGAGTAGTCAAATGTTGTTCCGATTTTGGTTTTTGTGAACGTAGACAACAATACGTTGCCAATATACACTCTCGGGGCATAATAGAACAATATAATTGGGTTTCACTCTTTGTTCGGTTGAGTGAGAAAAAATCTTGTTTCTAAAGTTATCTTGTTAGGGCGCAAGCGAGTAGTCTAATGTTGTTCCGGTTTTGGTTCTTGTGAACGTAGACAACGATACGTTGCCAATATACACTCTCGGGGCATAATAGAACAATATAATTGGGTTTTACTCTTTGTTCGGTTGAATGAGAAAAAGTACTGTTTCTAAAGTTATACTGTTAGGGCGCAACTGAGTTGTCTAATGTTGTTCCGGTTTTGGTTCTTGTGAAAGTAGACAACGATACGTTACCAATATACACTCTCGAGGCATAATAGAACATTATAATTAGGTTTCACTCTTTGTTCGGTTGAATGAGAAAAAGTACTGTTTCTAAAGTTATACTGTTAGGGCGCAACTGAGTAGTCTAATGTTGTTCCGGTTTTGGTTCTTGTGAACCTAGATAACGATACGTTGCCAATATACACTCTCGGGGCATAATAGAACAATATAATTAGGTTTTACTCTTTGTTCGGTGGAATGAGAAAAATCTTGTTTCCAAAGTTATACTGTTAGGGCGCAACTGAGTTGTCTAATGTTGTTCCGGTTTTGGTTCTTGTGAAAGTAGACAACGATCCGTTGCCAATATAAACTCTCAAGGCAAAGTAGAACAATATAATTGGGTTTCACTCTTTGTTCGGTTGAATGAGAAAAAGTACTGTTTCTAAAGTTATACTGTTAGGGCGCAACTGAGTAGTCTAATGTTGTTCCGGTTTTGGTTCTTATGAACGTAGACAACGATACGTTGCCAATATACACTCTCGGGGCATAATAGAACAATATAATTAGGTTTTACTCTTTGTTCCGTGGAATGAGAAAAAATCTTGTTTCCAAAGTTATACTGTTAGGGCGCAACTGAGTAGTCAAATGTTGTTCCGATTTTGGTTCTTGTGAACGTAGATAACGATACGTTGCCAATATACACTCTCGGGGCATAATAGAACAATATAATTAGGTTTTACTCTTTGTTCGGTGGAATGAGAAAAAGTACTGTTTCCAAAGTTATCTTGTTAGGCGCAAGAGTTGTCTAATGTTGTTCGGTTTTGGTTCTTGTGAAAGTAGACAACGATACGTTGCCAATATAAACTCTCAAGGCATAATAGAATAATATAATTGGGTTCCACTCTTTGTTCGGTTGAATGAGAAAAAAATCTTGTTTCTAAAGTTATCTTTGTTAGGGGCGCAGTGAGTAGTCTAATGTTGTTCCGGTTTTGGTTCTTGTGAACGTAGACAACGATACGTTGCCAATATACACTCTCGGGGCATAATAGAACAATATAATTTGGTTTTACTCTTTGTTCGGTGGAATGAGAAAAAATCTTGTTTCCAAAGTTATATTGTTAGGCGCAAGCGAGTTGTCTAATGTTGTTCGGTTTTGGTTCTTGTGAAAGTAGACAACGATACGTTGCCAATATAAACTCTCAAGGCATAATAGAACAATATAATTGGGTTTCACTCTTTGTTCGGTTGAATGAGAAAAATCTTGTTTCTAAAGTTATCGTTAGGCGCAAGAGTAGTCTAATGTTGTTCGGTTTTGGTTCTTGTGAACGTAGACAACGATACGTTGCCAATATACACTCTCGGGGCATAATAGAACAATATAATTAGGTTTTACTCTTTGTTCCGTGGAATGAGAAAAAATCTTGTTTCCAAAGATATATCTTGTTAGGCGCAATGAGTAGTCAAATGTTGTTCGATTTTGGTTTTTGTGAACGTAGACAACAATACGTTGCCAATATACACTCTCGGGGCATAATAGAACAATATAATTGGGTTTCACTCTTTGTTCGGTTGAGTGAGAAAAATCTTGTTTCTAAAGTTATCTTGTTAGGCGCAATCGAGTAGTCTAATGTTGTTCGATTTTGGTTCTTGTGAACGTAGACAACGATACGTTGCCAATATACACTCTCGGGGCATAATAGAACAATATAATTAGGTTTTACTCTTTGTTCGGTGGAATGAGAAAAATCTTGTTTCCAAAGTTATCTTTGTTAGGCGCAACTGAGTTGTCTAATGTTGTTCCGGTTTTGGTTCTTGTGAAAGTAGACAACGATACGTTACCAATATACACTCTCGAGGCATAATAGAACATTATAATTAGGTTTCACTCTTTGTTCGGTTGAATGAGAAAAAGTACTGTTTCTAAAGTTATACTGTTAGGGCGCAACTGAGTAGTCTAATGTTGTTCCGGTTTTGGTTCTTGTGAACCTAGATAACGATACGTTGCCAATATACACTCTCGGGGCATAATAGAACAATATAATTAGGTTTTACTCTTTGTTCGGTGGAATGAGAAAAAGAATTGTTTCCAATGTGTTAAGGATTTATCTAAGTTGGCGAGTTTTGTATTCGTAAGGAGTTTTGGAGACTTCGATGAAGCTCAAGTCAAAGGATCGCAATTCAAGATCAAAAGCTGTGTTGAATGAAGTTCGATAACTCAGGTATGGACGAGAACACTTAGTGGTGTATTTTAAGTTATTAAAATATGTTTGGAAGACATCAGAACTAATAAAACTATGTTTTGAACTTAAGCGATACTTTTTCATGTGTAAATGGTTGGGACGACCGGTCTCCACCTGAGAAGACCGGTCCCGAGAGCTCCTTCTTCGCATTTTTACACGGAGAGGACCGGTCTCCTCATCTGGAAGACCGGTTCCAGAGAGACTTCTGCGCAGCCTTACACAGAGGACCGGTCTCCTTATCTAGAGGACCGGTCCCAGAGGCTTGAAATTCGTATGTCGCTGAATGAGACCGGTCCCCAGGCAAGTGAGACCGGTCCCTCGGTGATCAATCTTTTATTGCGCAAGGAAGGATCGGTCTCTAACTTGGAGGACCGGTCCCGCGATACGAAATCTGTTTTTAAAGATTTTCTCTGTTATATCTAAATCTTTCTAGATGTCTTCTAAACCTATAAATATGAGATGAGGGACTTTTGGATGTTTAAGACTTAGAGAGATATAATGTGAAAAACCCTAGAAAGCTTGTGATGATTTTCTTCGCTCAATATTTTTATCAAGCTTTTGAGGTTTTGATCATTGAAACGATTCTATGAAAGAGTTTAATATTCTTAAGAATCTTTTAATGATGAACATCTAGGGTTTTCGCTCCTCATCTCATATGTTCTTTTTAAGTCCATAAAATCACCGCAAAGTTGTTTTAAAGAGATTCGAACTTCGGAGGAAGTTTGGCGCGTGGACTTCGCGTGAAGACCGTGGATTCGGTGGGCGTTTCGTGGATTCGAGACGTGGATGCTGTGAGGAATTGCAGCGAGATCGATAGAAGGATTTCCATCGATCGAGGACCAACGGAGACGATCTACAACGAGGATTCGGTAAAATAGAGTTGTGTTTAGGATTAAATCACTTGTACTTGATTTTTCTATAGTGGATCGTTTTGCGTGATTGGTCCCGTGGGTTTTTCTCTCCGGCTTGGAGGTTTCCCACGTTAAATCTCGGTGTTTGATTTTATTTTCCGCTTTTATTAATTTTTAAGCATTGAGATTGTTTGTGTTTGCCGTTTACACCTATTCACCCCCCTCTAGGTGTTATTTACCTTTTAGATCTTAGGGATTCATATCTCACAATTGGTATCAGAGCGGGTATAGGTTGTAATCTATGGCCGAGGGTGGTAACATTAATCGACCTCCGCTTTTTGATGGCACTAATTACGCTTACTGGAAAGTTCGTATGAGAGCGTTTCTTATTGCCGTCGACGAGCGTGTTTGGCAATCAATTGAATTTGGATGGAAACATCCAACTGAGGTTGTCGAAAATGTTAGCGGCCCTAAACCTAGAAATAAGTGGACGAAGGATGAAAATGACCTATCATCATTTAACGGGAAGGGTATCAATGCTTTATTCAATTCTTTAAATCAAACCGAATTTTCTCGTGTCTCGGCGTGTCAAACCGCCAAGGAGATATGGGATACTTTACAAGTTACACACGAGGGTACAAGCTTGGTAAAAGTTCAAAAATTGCAAATGCTTACGAGTAAATTTGATTCTATTCGTATGGAAGAACATGAAACTTTTACCGAGTATTATACTCGTTTGCAAGATATAGTTAATACGTGTGCTAACTTGGGAGAAAAGATTTCTGAATCTAAAGTTGTTCGAAAAATTTTAAGAACTCTTCCCGAACGTTTTCGTCCAAAGGTTGCGGCCATAGAAACGGTAAAACATCCGGATGAACTTAAAGTAGAAGAATTAGTCGGTGCCCTTCAAACTTATGAAATGACTTTTCCTACTAATTCATCTTCTTCCAAGTTGTCTTCTAAGTCTACAGGTCTGGCTTTGAAATCGACAAAAGGAGACGACTTGACATCTTCATCGGATGCGGATGACGACGTGACATTGGAGGAATTCGAAAAGCAATTGGCTCTATTAACAAGGAAGTTTCGTCGAAACTTTAGGAAGAGACAATATTCAAAACCAAACTTCTCAAAGTCGAATAAATCAAAAGGGAGTTTTCTTTCTTCCTCTTCATCTTCAAAATCTAAAAATTCTGAGAATTACTCTAAGGACACAACAAAAGAAAAGAAGAATAATGAAGGTCAAATTCAATGCTATAAGTGCAGACGATTTGGTCATATTGCATCGGATTGTCCCAATAAGAAGTCTTTGAAAAAGAAAGCGATGCAAGCAATTACTTGGGATGATTCCTCTGCTGAGGAGTCAACCTCAAGTGATGAGGACGTTAATGCCACTGCACTTATTGCTTGTGATTCTTCTTTTGTGTGTTTATCATCTACTGACTCTATTTCTATGACTGCTTTACATGAACAATCCGCCTCTGAACATTCAATGGACGAAGAGTCGGATGCAGACGAAATGGCCGCCGCCTATCACCAACTTGTTGTTGAATCGAAGAAGATGGCGAAACACAACAAGAAGTTGCGGCGAAGAATATTCGAATTGGGAGAAGAAAATACAAGATTAGAGTCATTGAAGGGAAGCCTAGAACAAGAGAGAGATGGTTTGATTAAGTCCTATAATTCTTTATTAGATAAATGTGAATTGCTTGAGAAGGAAAAGGAAACAAATATTGAAAATATTAATTTCCTCACCAAGCAATACACAGAAGCTAGAGAATCAAACATGGAATTTACTAAGACGATTATTCAGTTAAAATCTGATTTAAACAAATTTTCGTCGGGCTCTAGCAAACTCGACAAAATGATAGGACTTGGTCAAACCAATAAGTTTGGACTTGGTTATGAGAGGACCACTGTCAACAAAGTGATGAAGAAAGCAGACGAACAACGGATGAAGCGACCGACGATTTCTCGGTAAGTTTGTTGCCCCTAACAATTCGTTTGCTAACAAAATTTGTCATTCTTGTGGTATGTCAGGACATGTGAAAAGATTCTGCATGCAAAAACCAAAGAATGAAGGTACTACCCGATGGATGAAGATGGATAATCCAAAGAAGAAGACAAAGCAAACTTGGAGACAAAAGTCGGATGATCCAAAGAAGTATATAACCAAATTCGTCGACAAGCTAAAGATGTCTCAATCAAGTCAACCGAGGCACCCTAAAACACGGAAGGTTTGGGTGCGCAAAGGTGAACTCTTTCCATGTCTTGTCATTCACACTTCTCTTCATGCTTATGATACTTCTTCATGGTATCTAGATAGTGGTTGTTCACGCCATATGACCGGTGATAAAAATTGTTTTAATTCTTTAAATAAAACCTCCGGAGGATTTGTTGTTTTCGGAGATGGCCGGTCATCTAAAATTATTGGAAAAGGAACAGTCACTATCTCTGATGGCCCTACGTTGAACGACGTATTTTATGTTGAGGGGCTTAAATCAAATCTCATAAGCATAAGTCAATTGTGTGATGACGGATATTCAGTAAATTTTTCTGCAAATGAATGTTCTGTGATGAATGATGATAATTCTTTCTTTTTAAAAGGTATTAGGTCACAGAATAATTGTTACGTAGTTCCTAGTGCTTCAACTGAATTCTGTAACCTAGCGACTTTGGACACTGAGACTCTTTGGCATGAACGTCTAGGTCACATGAATTTTAAGGAACTATCTAAGATAACGAAAAAGGATGTAGTTAGAGGAGTACCTAAGATAGACTTTAAAGAGAAAATTGTTTGTGAGGGTTGTCAACTGGGAAAACAAATTAGATCCACTCACAAGAGTTTGAATCACTTAGGCACATCTAAACCTCTTGAACTTCTTCATATGGACTTGATGGGACCTTCTAGGATTCAAAGCATTGGTGGAAAACGTTATATCTTGCTTGTAGTTGATGATTTTACACGTTTTGCTTGGTGTGCATTTCTGAGAGAAAAAGCTGATACTTTTGATTCTTTTTCTGAACTCTGGCTTCGTCTTATGAATGAACGTAATGAAAATATTATACGCATAAGAAGTGATCAAGGAGGAGAATTTATAAACTCAAAATTTGTTGATTTTTGTGTTTCAAAAGGAATTAAACATGAATTCTCCGCTCCTTATACTCCACAACAAAATGGAGTTGTTGAACGAAAAAAACCGGGTTGTTCAAGAAATGGCACGTGCTATGCTTCATAGTAAGAAAATTGCACTTCATTTTTGGGCCGGCGCTTAACACGGCGGTCTATGTGATTAATCGTATTTATACACGCCCGGGTACTTTAAATACTCCTTATGAATTGTGGAATGGTAGAACACCAAATGTAAAATACTTTCGTATTTTTGGGAGTAGATGCTTTATCCTTCGGGATCGTGAGAATCTTGGAAAATTTGACTCTCGAAGTTACGAAGGAATTTTTCTTGGGTACTCTACTACTAGTCGGGCTTATCGTGCGTATAATATAAAAACTAAGACGGTGATAGAATCAAGTAATATAAGAGTAGACGAAGCTTTTTCTGCAAATTCTTCTTCGAATGATACTACTTCTACTACTTTGATTGTTGATGATGATGATGATTCTCCATTTATCTTGCCTGTGAACGATGAAAATTTTGTCATTAATGATCCCATTCAAACTGAAACTGTTACACCACATGAGTCATCTGAACCTCTCATTCGAATTGACACCTGTGAAAGATCACCCTTTGTCTAATGTGATAGGAGACCCTCTTACTGGTGTAAGAACTAGGAGACAACTTCAGTGTGAATTTGCATGTTATGTTTCCCTAGTTGAGCCAAAACATGTTGACGAAGCTCTTCTTGATGAATTTTGGATAAATGCTATGCAAGAAGAACTTGGTCAATTCACTCGAAATGATGTATGGGAATTAGTGCCACGACCCGAGCAACAACATGTAATTGGTACAAAATGGATTTTTAAAAATAAGAAAAATGAAGATGGTACCATTATTCGAAACAAAGCAAGACTTGTTGCTCAGGGATATTCTCAAATTGAAGGAATTGATTTTGATGAATCCTTCGCCCCGGTTGCTCGTCTAGAATCCATTCGTATTATGTTTGCAATTGCTTGTCATTTTAAAATAACTCTTTTTCAAATGGATGTCAAAAGTGCATTTTTAAATGGATTTTTAAAGGAGGAAGTTTTTGTAGAACAACCAAAAGGGTTTATAGATTCAAAATTTCCCGATTATGTGTTTCGACTGAAAAAGGCACTTTATGGACTTAAACAAGCACCGCGAGCATGGTACGAACGCTTAACAAATTTTCTTTTAAATAAAGGCTACAACCGAGGGGGAGCGGATAGAACTCTTTTTGTAAAACATACGAAAAATGATTTTATTGTGGCTCAAATTTATGTGGATGATATTGTTTTTGGCGCAACTCGAGATGAGGATGCCACTGAACTTGCAAATTTGATGACCAGTGAATTTGAGATGTCAATGATGGGGGAGCTTACTTATTTTCTTGGGTTACAAGTTAAGCAAAGTAGAGATGGAATTCATCTATGTCAATCCAAGTATGCGAGAGAGTTGGTTAAGAAATTTGGATTGGATAGTACAAAAGCTTTTGATACTCCAATGGGTACTAGTAACAAAGGACTCGGATTAAATTCTGAAGGACAGAGTGTTGATGAAAAACAGTACCGAAGCATCATTGGGAGTTTGCTCTACTTGACTGCGAGTAGACCCGATATTGCTTTTAGTGTTGGGGTTTGTGCCCGCTATCAAGTTGATCCGAAAGAGATTCATTTAAAAGCGGTTAAGAGAATAATTCGGTATGTTAAAGGCACGTCGAACATGGTATCCGGTATCCAAAGGGAACATCTTTAGAATTATTAGGATACTCCGAGATTGGGCGGTTCGCGGATGATCGTAAGAGTACGAGCGGAGCTTGTTTTTATCCGGGACATTGTCCGGTTGCTTGGCACGAAGAAACAGAATCGCATTGCACTCTCGATCCGAGGCAGAGTATATTGCAGCCGGTAGTTGCTCCACTCAATTATTGTGGATGAAAAGCTTGTTGAGTGACTATCGGATTCCGTCTACCATCATGACAATTCTTTGTGATAATACAAGTGCTATTAATATTTCCAAAAACCCTGTGTTACATTCTCGCACAAAACACATTGAACTTCGATATCACTTTTTAAGAGAATTAGTTGATTCAAATATTCTTCAACTTGAATACATTTCCACTGATGATCAACTAGCAGATATTTTGACAAAACCTTTAGATCAAAAACGATTTCTACATTTACGAAAGGCAATTGGTATGAATCTTATAGTCTAGATTTATTCTATGGGCCATAGTTTATGCATATAAAGGTGTCTCATTGCATTTTTTTTTGGGTATAAATTGTGATATCCTTCACATGACTTTAATTGGCTCTTGAAAATATTTGACTAAGTCAAGTTTATTTTTATGTTTATTTGATGTCTTGTTTGTTGATTGACTTGATGGATTAAATTCCTTTTGAGTACATGCTGTTAAAATCAATACATCTTATTTTGACCTTTAACAACAATGTGCTTGTCTTGTTTGATTATATGTCTTGGTATGAAAATTGATTTTCCAATTTCTTGAAATTATCATACTATCGTCATATTGGAGGTTGCATTTTCTTAGGGGGAGTCTTTCCTGTGGTTATATCTAAATAAAAAGATGTGGAAAGAGTTACATTCCTACTGGAAGTGTGAAAACTACCACCACATGGAGGAAAGAGCTACCACCCCGGTCGTCCGGCATGTGTGTGAAGCTACCACATGTATAGGAGATGATAAAATTTGGGGATGTATCTCCAAGGCGATATAAGGTGATGTTACGGATAAAAGATGCTCAAAGAGCCACTACTTTCTAATTTTGTGCATACTTCAATTTGACCATATTATTTCAGTTTCAATTATTTGGACTATCGTAATCTTACTCTTGGCAAATATGATAATGGATGAACACTTTCACTTTTCAGTTCTTATTTGATGTGTGGATTTTCACACAATACTCATCTGAAATTTGTTCTGGATTGTTTGTTTGACAAATTTGGACATTGTATTTTATTTAAAATTAAAATTTGACTTCGTGAAATTATTTTGATGAAAATTCATGTTTAAAATCATGAGGGTATCACATAAATTTTTGTGCTTTTCTGTGCAATTGTTTTTGGCTCTGGGACCGGTCCTGCCCATAGGGAGACCGGTCCCGCCGCCCGAACCGATATAAGGGGGCACAAGGGTTCGGTCGCTATTATGTTTCAAAACGTTTTGGAGCTTTCTCTCTCTACACTCTGAGTTCTCTGGGAGACCAGTGGTCAAGATTTTGCTTCGATTTCATCTCCATTTCGGTAACAACCCTAGATTTTGGTTCTTTCTCCCAGAATTTTTCGAACCTAGGGTTTCTAGGGTTTTTGTGCATGTTACTTGTTTTGTTAGCTTTTTGATTTCGGGATTATGGATAAAACTTCTCTCTTGAGATGTTTCATCATGTTTAATTACTTTTCTTCACATCTCTAGCATTTTTTCTCCATCTTGCGAGTCGGATTTTCTTGATTTTCATCTTGTTTCGGGTTTCTTTTTCGGAATAGCCGCTGGATTTCATCGTGTTGTTTGGCTTTTCTCCATGTACATTCATCGTGTGTCTTGGCCCTAGGTGAATCTAGCTCTATATGATATTTCATAATGCTTTTCAATCTGTCTCATTTTTGCTATCTTGAATAACAACAGGGACCTCATCTTTCAAAATGTTCTCGATGATTTTGGTGCTTGTATTCTTGATGGCCGGTGGCGGAAAGGGCAGTAAGCGCCGTCGCTCTCCTATTCCGCCAATTCCGGGCCCTCGTGCTGAGGATTTGGGGAGTGATTATGTTCCTGAGGACGAGGAATCTGATGAAGAAGATGAGGATTGGGAGAATTTACCGCTTGAGGAATTGACACATGCTAAGGGCAAAGAAAAAGTAGTACTTGGGGAAAAGAAAGGCGGTAATAAGTCATCTACCAAGGCTAAAGGGAAAAAGAAAGGGAGAGAGAAGGAGAAAGGAAAGAAGAAAGTGACAGCGAAAGAGACAGGGAAGACGAAAGTGACAGAAAAGGAGAAAGGAAAGAAGAAGTTATTGACTACAGAAGCGGGGAATCAGAGAGTGTCGCAGCAACCTACCACTCGGAGTGCTCGAAGGAAACCTACGGGTATCAAGTTTAACGAGCCTACCAGTTTTAAACTTCGTGGACACCCGGATTTGTCATCCTGAGAGTTCTCGTCCCATTTTATACCGAGGAGCCGATTGACTCGAGGCGGCGGGCATTATATTGGACAAAGCAATGTATTGGTGAACGCTTTGTTGCCGCTCAAAGAACTATACAAGCATGCGCCCGCACTTGAGTCATTGATCGAGGCTGGCGATCTTCACGATGTTTGCAATTTTCACGAGAAGACGGGGTACGGAATTGAGTTAGTTCGTGAATTCTATATGCGAGCCGGGTCTTTGATTGAATCCGAAGGAGGTCCGTATAGCTTCACGTCTCGAGTTCGAGGCTACGATTTCACGGTTACTCGCCGATGTTGCTTCGGTTTTGGAAATGGAGGCTCGACCGAGGGGCAAGACTATCTTAACTCCGCTTCGACTCACTGAGGGATTGGTTGACGGTGATGAAAGCACTTACGCTGCCGGACACTGACTCAAATGGTTTGGTTGTGATGTCGAAGGATTTGAAGTTGGAGTATCGGTTTCTAAATTTCATAGTGTGCTATAATGTGATGCCGTTGGTGAACACGAAGGTAGTTCGATGGGAGCGAATGCTGTACATGTACCTTCTTGGCCATCCGGACATTGTGCTCAGTCGGAACATTAATCTAAATGTTCCGTTTTTAATATGGCGCCGCATGGCGAAGGATATTAAGACTTCAAGTCTCACTGAGCGGCTTCCTTTCCCGCTTCTCATCATGAGGCTTCTAAACAAATTCGGTGTGGACTGGCGTTGTAGCTCGTACGAGTTTCCGTTGGGAGTGATTAGTGAGATTACGCTTGCGAAATCTCTTGGTCAACTTCAGTCGGATACCCGACGGTCTCCTACTATGGGCCTTCACGACGTGGGACGTCGGCTATGCTCGCTTCGTCTCGCGCCGTCGCTAGTTCCCGCCGAGCTCACACCCGCTCGTAGTCGTGTCGCTATCTTTCAGGAGGTCACGCGTCTCTCTGCCGAGGTTGCCTCGTTGCGGCGGATGGTCCAAGCTATCTTTGACAAGCTTGGGTGTGCTCTACCTGATCCCACTCCTCCTCCGCCTGGTGATGGATCTGCTTGAGTGTTCACCCCCTTTTGATCTTTTTGGCGGTTTCTTGACAAAAAGGGGGAGAAGCTTTTTGAGTGGAGTGGTCAAGCTTTTTGAGTGGTCACGCACGGAATGGCATTTAGCATTTATTTTTCTTTTGATGTGCTTTTTGATACTTGATCTGCTCTGCTAACTTTTGATACTTGCTCTACTTGTACTTGACCTCATGTTTAGCTCTACTTGTACTTGACTTCATGTTTACACTAAACTGGTACTACTTTTACTCTTGGAGTTTATGTGTTACTTTGATGATTTGTGCGTGGATAGCTGTGATGCATATTGTGATGAGTTCATTGAGAATTTTTTGTATCTTCTCAAGACTTCAAAACTCCTTGTCTCGAATAAGTCATAGAGTCTGATTTAGGGTTGTGAAAGTTTTTTTTTTTTTGGTTCTTTCATGCAACGGGACGTTGTTTGGTGATTTTCAACGGTCCCTTATCTTTTCTAGCTTCATTCCTCTATGTATTATTGGGTTATGTTTTGTCACAAAACCGCCAAAGGGGGAGATTGTTAAGGATTTATCTAAGTTGGCGAGTTTTGTATTCGTAAGGAGTTTTGGAGACTTCGATGAAGCTCAAGTCAAAGGATCGCAATTCAAGATCAAAAGCTGTGTTGAATGAAGTTCGATAACTCAGGTATGGACGAGAACACTTAGTGGTGTATTTTAAGTTATTAAAATATGTTTGGAAGACATCAGAACTAATAAAACTATGTTTTGAACTTAACTGATACTTTTTCATGTGTAAACTGGTTGGGACGACCGGTCTCCACACTGAGAAGACCGGTCCCAGAGAGCTCCTTCTTCGCATTTTTACACAGAGGACCGGTCTCCTCATCTGGAAGACCGGTTCCAGAGAGACTTCTCTGCGCAGCCTTACACAGAGGACCGGTCTCCTTATCTAGAGGACCGGTCCCAGAGGCTTGAAATTCGTATGTCGCTGAATGAGACCGGTCCCCAGTCAAGTGAGACCGGTCCCTCGGTGATCAATCTTTTATTGCGCAAGGATCGGTCTCTAACTTGGAGGACCGGTCCCGCGATACGAAATCGTTTTTAAAGATTTTCTCTCGTTATATCTAAATCTTTCTAGATGTCTTCTAAACCTATAAATATGAGATGAGGGACTTTTGGATGTTTAAGACTTAGAGAGATATAATGTGAAAAACCCTAGAAAGCTTGTGATGATTTTCTTCGCTCAATATTTTTATCAAGCTTTTTAGGTTTTGATCATTGAAACGATTCTCTGAAAGAGTTTAATATTCTTAAGAATCTTTTAATGATGAACATCTAGGGTTTTCGCTCCTCATCTCATATGTTCTTTTTAAGTCCATAAAATCACCGCAAAGTTGTTTTAAAGAGATTCGAACTTCGGAGGAAGTTTGGCGCGTGGACTTCGCGTGAAGACCGTGGATTCGGTGGGCGTTTCGTGGATTCGAGACGTGGATGCTGTGAGGAGTTGCAGCGAGATCGATAGAAGGATTTCCATCGATCGAGGACCAACGGAGACGATCTACAACGAGGATTCGGTAAAATAGAGTTGTGTTTAGGATTAAATCACTTGTACTTGATTTTTCTATAGTGGATCGTTTTGCGTGATTGGTCCCGTGGGTTTTTCTCTCCGGCTTGGAGGTTTCCCACGTTAAATCTCGGTGTTTGATTTTATTTTCCGCTTTTATTAATTTTTAAGCATTGAGATTGTTTGTGTTTGCCGTTTACACCTATTCACCCCCCTCTAGGTGTTATTTACCTTTTAGATCTTAGGGATTCATATCTCACACAATGTTATACTGTTAGGGCGCAACTGAGTAGTCTAATGTTGTTCCGGTTTTGGTTCTTGTGAACGTAGACAACGATACGTTGCCAATATACACTCTCGGGGCATAATAGAATAATATAATTGGGTTTCTCTCTTTGTTCGGTTGAATGAGAAAAAGTTCTGTTTCTAAAGTTATACTGTTGGGCGCAACTGTGTAGTCTAATGTTGTTCCGGTTTTGGTTCTTGTGAACGTAGACAACGATACGTTGCCAATATACACTCTCGGGGCATAATAGAACAATATAATTAGGTTTTACTCTTTGTTCCGTGAAATGAGAAAAGTACTGTTTCCAAAGTTATAATGTTAGGGCGCAACTGAGTAGTCAAATGTTGTTCCGATTTTGGTTCTTGTGAACGTAGATAACGATACGTTGCCAATATACACTCTCGGGGCATAATAGAACAATATAATTGGGTTTCACTCTTTGTTCGGTGGAATGAGAAATTGTACTTGTTTGCAAAGTTAGTTACGGCGCAAGCCGAGTTGTCTAATGTTGGTCCTGGTTTTGGTTTTTGTGAACGTAGACAACGATACGTTGCCAATATATACTCTCGGGCATAATAGAACAATATAATTGGGTTTCACTCTTTGTTCGGTTGAGTGAGAAAAATCGTTTCTAAAGTTATACCGTTAGTGCGCAAATCGAGTAGTTTAATGTTGTTCCGGTTTGGTTCTTGTGAACGTTGGCATGGATACGTTGCGAATATACACTCTCGGGGCATAATAGAACAATATAATTAGGTTTTACTCTTTGTTCGATTGAATGAGAAAAGTACTGTTTCCAAAGTTATACCGTTAGGGCGCAACCGAGTTGTCTAATGTTGTTCGGTTTTGGTTCTTGTGAAAGTAGACAACGATCCGTTGCCAATATAAACTCTCAAGGCATAATAGAACAATATAATTGGGTTTCACTCTTTGTTCGGTTGAATGAGAAAAAGTACTGTTTCTAAAGTTATACTGTTAGGGCGCAACTGAGTAGTCTAATGTTGTTCCGGTTTTGGTTCTTGTGAACGTAGACAACGATACGTTGCCAATATACCCTCTCGGGGCATAATAGAACAATATAATTAGGTTTCACTCTTTGTTCGGTGGAATGAGAAAAAGTACTGTTTCCAAAGTTATACTGTTACGGCGCAACTGAGTTGTCTAATGTTGGTCCGGTTTTGGTTCTTGTGAAAGTAGACAACGATACGTTGCCAATATAAACTCTCAAGGCATAATAGAACAATATAATTGGGTTTCACTATTTGTTCGGTTGAATGAGAAGAAATACTGTTTCTAAAGTTATACTGTTAGGGCGCAACTGAGTAGTCTAATGTTGTTCCGGTTTTGGTTCTTGTGAACGTAGACAACGATACGTTCCCAATATACACTCTCGGGGCATAATAGAACAATATAATTAGGTTTTACTCTTTGTTCGGTGGAATGAGAAAAAGTACTGTTTCCAAAATTATACTGTTAGGGCGCAACTGAGTTGTCTAATGTTGTTCCGGTTTTGGTTCTTCTGAAAGTAGACAACGATACGTTGCCAATATAAACTCTCAAGGCATAATAGAACAATATAATTGGGTTTCACTCTTTGTTCGGTTGAATGAGAAAAAGTACTGTTTCTAAAGTTATACTGTTAGGGCGCAACTGAGTAGTCTAATGTTGTTCCGGTTTTGGTTATTGTGAACGTAGACAACGATACGTTGCCAATATACACTCTCGGGGCATAATAGAACAATATAATTAGGTTTTACTCTTTGTTCCTTGGAATGAGAAAAAGTACTGTTTCTAAAGTTATACTGTTAGGGCGCAACTGGGTAGTCAAATGTTGTTCCGATTTTGGTTTTTGTGGACGTAGACAACGATATGTTGCCACTATACACTCTCGGGGCATAATAGAACAATATAATTGGGTTTCACTCTTTGGGCGGTTGAGTGATAAAAAGTACTATTTCTAAAGTTATACTGTTAGGGCGCAACTGAGTAGTCTAATGTTGTTCCGGTTTTGGTTCTTGTGAACGTAGACAACGATACGTTGCCAATATACACTCTCGGGGCATAATAGAACAATATAATTGGGTTTCAATCTTTGTTCGGTGGAATGAGAAAAGTACGTTTCCAAAGTTATACCGTCGGGCGCAACGAGTTGTCTAATGTTGTTCCGGCTTTGGTTCTTGTGAAAGTAGACAACGATACGTTACCAATATACACTCTCGAGGCATAATAGAACATTATAATTAGGTTTCACTCTTTGTTCGGTTGAATAAGAAAAAGTACTATTTCTAAAGTTATACTGTTAGGGCGCAACTGAGTAGTCTAATGTTGTTCCGGTTTTGGTTCTTGTGAACGTAGATAACGATACGTTGCCAATATACACTCTCGGGGCATAATAGAACAATATAATTGGGTTTCACTCTTTGTTCGGTTGAATGAGAAAAAGAATTGTTTCCAATGTTATACCGTTAGTAACCGAGTAGTCTAATGTTGTTCCGATTTTGGTTCTTGTGAACGTAGACAACGATACGTTGCCAATATACACTCTCGGGGCATAATAGAACAATATAATTGGGTTTCTCTCTTTGTTCGGTTGAATGAGAAAAAGTTCTGTTTCTAAAGTTATACTGTTAGGGCGCAACTGAGTAGTCTAATGTTGTTCCGGTTTTGGTTCTTGTGAACGTAGACAACGATACGTTGCCAATATACACTCTCGGGGCATAATAGAACAATATAATAAGGTTTTACTCTTTGTTCCGTGAAATGAGAAAAAGTACTGTTTCCAAAGTTATACTGTTAGGGCGCAACTGAGTAGTCAAATGTTGTTCCGATTTTGGTTCTTGTGAAGGTAGATAACGATACGTTGCCAATATACACTCTCGGGGCATAATAGAACAATATAATTAGGTTTTACTCTTTGTTCGGTGGAATGAGAAATTGTACTGTTTGCAAAGTTATACTGTTACGGCGCAACTGAGTTGTCTAATGTTGGTCTGGTTTTGGTTTTGTGAACGTAGACAACGATACGTTGCCAATATATACTCTCGGGCATAATAGAACAATATAATTGGGTTTCACTCTTTGTTCGGTTGAGTGAGAAAAAGTACTGTTTCTAAAGTTATACTGTTAGGGCGCAACTGAGTAGTCTAATGTTGTTCCGGTTTTGGTTCTTGTGAACGTAGACAACGATGCGTTGCCAATATACACTCTCGGGGCATAATAGAACAATATAATTAGGTTTTACTCTTTGTTCGGTGGAATGAGAAAAAGTACTGTTTCCAAAGTTATACTGTTAGGTCGCAACTGAGTTGTCTAATGTTGTTTCGGTTTTGGTTCTTGTGAAAGTAGACAACGATCCGTTGCCAATATAAACTCTCAAGGCATAATAGAACAATATAATTGGGTTTCACTCTTTGTTCGGTTGAATGAGAAAAAGTACTGTTTCTAAAGTTATACTGTTAGGGCGCAACTGAGTTGTCTAATGTTGTTCCGGTTTTGGTTCTTGTGAACGTAGACAACGTTACGTTGCCAATATACACTCTCGGGGCATAATAGAACAATATAATTAGGTTTTACTCTTTGTTCCGTGGAATGAGAAAAAGTACTGTTTCCAAAGTTATACTGTTAGGGCGCAACTGAGTAGTCAAATGTTGTTCTGATTTTGGTTCTTGTGAACGTAGACAACGATACGTTGCCAATATACACTCTCGGGGTAATAATAGAACAATATAATTAGGTTTTACTCTTTGTTCGGTGGAATGAGAAAAAGTACTGTTTCCAAAGTTATACTATTAGGGCGCAACTGAGTTGTCTAATGTTGTTCCGGTTTTGGTTCTTGTGAAAGTAGACAACGATACGTTGCCAATATAAACTTTCAAGGCATAATAGAACAATATAATTGGGTTTCACTCTTTGTTCGGTTGAATGAGAAAAGTACTGCTTTCTAAAGTTATACCGTTAGGGCGCAACTGAGTAGTCTAATGTTGTTCCGGTTTTGGTTCTTGTGAACGTAGACAACGATACGTTGCCAATATACACTCTCGGGGCATAATAGAACAATATAATTAGTTTTTACTCTTTGTTCGGTGGAATGAGAAAAAGTACTGTTTCCAAAGTTATACTGTTAGGGCGCAACTGAGTTGTCTAATGTTGTTCCGGTTTGGTTCTTGTGAAAGTAGACAACGATACGTTGCCAATATAAACTCTCAAGGCATAATAGAACAATATAATTGGGTTTCACTCTTTGTTCGGTTGAATGAGAAAAAGTACTGTTTCTAAAGTTATACTGTTAGGGCGCAACTGAGTAGTCTAATGTTGTTCCGGTTTTGGTTCTTGTGAACGTAGACAACGATACGTTGCCAATATACACTCTCGGGGCATAATAGAACAATATAATTAGGTTTTACTCTTTGTTCCGTGGAATGAGAAAAAGTACTGTTTCCAAAGATATACTGTTAGGGCGCAACTGAGTAGTCAAATGTTGTTCCGATTTTCGTTTTTGTGAACGTAGACAACAATACGTTGCCAATATACACTCTCGGGGCATAATAGAACAATATAATTGGGTTTCACTCTTTGTTCGGTTGAGTGAGAAAAAGTACTGTTTCTAAAGTTATACTGTTAGGGCGCAACTGAGTAGTCTAATGTTGTTCCGGTTTTGGTTCTTGTGAACGTAGACAACGATACGTTGCCAATATACACTCTCGGGGCATAATAGAACAATATAATTAGGTTTTACTCTTTGTTCGGTGGTATAAGAAAAAGTACTGTTTCTAAAGTTATACTGTTAGGGCGCAACTGAGTTGTCTAATGTTGTTCCGGTTTTGGTTCTTGTGAAAGTAGACAACGATCCGTTGCCAATATAAACTCTCAAGGCATAATAGAACAATATAATTGGGTTTTACTCTTTGTTCGGTTGAATGAGAAAAAGTACTGTTTCTAAAGTTATACTGTTAGGGCGCAACTGAGTAGTCTAATGTTGTTCCGGTTTTGGTTCTTGTGAACGTAGACAACGATACGTTGCCAATATACACTCTCGGGGCATAATAGAACAATATAATTAGGTTTTACTCTTTGTTCCGTGGAATGAGAAAAAGTACTGTTTCCAAAGTTATACTGTTAGGGCGCAACTGAGTAGTCAAATGTTGTTCCGATTTTGGTTCTTGTGAACGTAGATAACGATACGTTGCCAATATACACTCTCGGGGCATAATAGAACAATATAATTAGGTTTTACTCTTTGTTCGGTTGAATGAGAAAAAGTACTGTTTCTAAAGTTATACTGTTAGGGCGCAACTGAGTAGTCTAATGTTGTTCCGGTTTTGGTTCTTGTGAACGTAGACAACGATACGTTGCCAATATAAACTCTCAAGGCATAATAGAACAATATAATTGGGTTTCACTCTTTGTTCGGTTGAATGAGAAAAAGTACTGTTTCTAAAGTTATACTGTTAGGGCGCAACTGAGTAGTCTAATGTTGTTCCGGTTTTGGTTCTTGTGAACGTAGACAACGATACGTTGCCAATATACACTCTCGGGGCATAATAGAACAATATAATTTGGTTTTACTCTTTGTTCGGTGGAATGAGAAAAGTGTCTTTGTTTCCAAAGTTATATCGTTAGGCGCAATCGAGTTGTCTAATGTTGTTCCGGTTTTGGTTCTTGTGAAAGTAGACAACGATACGTTGCCAATATAAACTCTCAAGGCATAATAGAACAATATAATTGGGTTTCACTCTTTGTTCGGTTGAATGAGAAAAAGTACTGCTTCTAAAGTTATACTGTTAGGGCGCAACTGAGTAGTCTAATGTTGTTCCGGTTTTGGTTCTTGTGAACGTAGACAACGATACGTTGCCAGTATAGACTCCCTGGGCATAATAGAACAATATAATTGGGTTTCACTCTTTGTTCGGTTGAGTGAGAAAAAGTACTGTTTCTAAAGTTATACTGTTAGGGCGCAACTGAGTAGTCTAATGTTGTTCCGGTTTTGGTTCTTTTGAACGTAGACAACGATACGTTGCCAATATACACTCTCGGGGCATAATAGAACAATATAATTAGGTTTTACTCTTTGTTCGGTGGAATGAGAAAAAGTACTGTTTCCAAAGTTATACTGTTAGGGCGCAACTGAGTTGTCTAATGTTGTTCCGGTTTTGGTTCTTGTGAAAGTAGACAACGATACGTTGCCAATATAAACTCTCAAGGCATAATAGAACAATATAATTGGGTTTCACTCTTTGTTCGGTTGAATGAGAAAAAGTTTCTAAAGTTATACTTGTTAGGCGCAATCGAGTAGTCTAATGTTGTTCCGGTTTTGGTTCTTGTGAACGTAGACAACGATACGTTGCCAATATACACTCTCGGGGCATAATAGAACAATATAATTAGGTTTTACTCTTTGTTCCGTGGAATGAGAAAAAGTACTGTTTCCAAAGATATACTGTTAGGGCGCAACTGAGTAGTCAAATGTTGTTCCGATTTTCGTTTTTGTGAACGTAGACAACGATACGTTGCCAATATACACTCTCGGGGCATAATAGAACAATATAATTGGGTTTCACTCTTTGTTCGGTTGAATGAGAAAAAGTACTAGTTCTAAAGTAATACTGTTAGGGCGCAACTGAGTAGTCTAATGTTGTTCCGGTTTTTGTTCTTGTGAACGTAGACAACGATACGTTGCCAATATACACTCTCGGGGCATAATAGAACAATATAATTAGGTTTTACTCTTTGTTCCGTGGAATGAGAAAAAGTACTGTTTCCAAAGTTATACTGTTAGGGCGCAACTGAGTAGTCAAATGTTGCCCGATTTTGGTTCTTGTGAACGTAGATAACGATACGTTGCCAATATACACTCTCGGGGCATAATAGAACAATATAATTAGGTTTTACTCTTTGTTCGGTGGAATGAGAAAAAGTACTGTTTCCAAAGTTATACTGTTAGGGCGCAACTGAGTTGTCTAATGTTGTTCCGGTTTTGGTTCTTGTGAAAGTAGACAACGATACGTTACCAATATACACTCTCGAGGCATAATAGAACATTATAATTAGGTTTCACTCTTTGTTCGGTTGAATGAGAAAAAGTACTGTTTCTAAAGTTATACTGTTAGGGCGCAACTGAGTAGTCTAATGTTGTTCCGGTTTTGGTTCTTGTGAACCTAGATAACGATACGTTGCCAATATACACTCTCGGGGTATAATAGAACAATATAATTAGGTTTTACTCTTTGTTCGGTGGAATGAGAAAAAGAATTGTTTCCAATGTTATACTGTTAGGGCGCAACTGAGTAGTCTAATGTTGTTCCGGTTTTGGTTCTTGTGAACGTAGACAACGATACGTTGCCAATATACACTCTCTGGGCATAATAGAATAATATAATTGGGTTTCACTCTTTGTTCGGTTGAATGAGAAAAAGTTCTGTTTCTAAAGTTATACTGTTAGGGCGCAACTGAGTAGTCTAATGTTGTTCCGGTTTTGGTTCTTGTGAACGTAGACAACGATACGTTGCCAATATACACTCTCGGGGCATAATAGAACAATATAATTAGGTTTTACTCTTTGTTCCGTGAAATGAGAAAAAGTACTGTTTCCAAAGTTATACTGTTAGGGCGCAACTGAGTAGTCAAATGTTGTTCCGATTTTGGTTCTTGTGAACGTAGATAACGATACGTTGCCAATATACACTCTCGGGGCATAATAGAACAATATAATTAGGTTTTACTCTTTGTTCGGTGGAATGAGAAATTGTACTGTTTCCAAAGTTATACTGTTACGGCGCAACTGAGTTGTCTAATGTTGGTCCGGTTTTGGTTTTTGTGAACGTAGACAACGATACGTTGCCAATATACACTCTCGGGGCATAATAGAACAATATAATTGGGTTTCACTCTTTGTTCGGTACAATGAGAAAAAGTACTGTTTCTAAAGTTATACTGTTAGGGCGCAACTGAGTAGTCTAATGTTGTTCCGGTTTTGGTTCTTGTGAACGTAGACAACGATACGTTGCCAATATACACTCTCGGGGCATAATAGAACAATATAATTAGGTTTTACTCTTTGTTCGGTGGAATGAGAAAAATACTGTTTCCAAAGTTATACGTTAGGCGCAAATCGAGTTGTCTAATGTTGTTCGGTTTTGGTTCTTGTGAAAGTAGACAACGATCCGTTGCCAATATAAACTCTCAAGGCATAATAGAACAATATAATTGGGTTTCACTCTTTGTTCGGTTGAATGAGAAAAAGTACTGTTTCTAAAGTTATACTGTTAGGGCGCAACTGAGTAGTCTAATGTTGTTCCGGTTTTGGTTCTTGTGAACGTAGACAACGATACGTTGCCAATATACCCTCTCGGGGCATAATAGAACAATATAATTAGGTTTCACTCTTTGTTCGGTTGAATGAGAAAAAGTACTGTTTCTAAAGTTATACTGTTAGGGCGCAACTGAGTAGTCTAATGTTGTTCCGGTTTTGGTCTTTGTGAACGTAGACAACGATACGTTGCCAATATACACTCTCGGGGCATAATAGAGAAATATAATTGGGTTTCACTCTTTGTTCGGTTGAATGAGAAAAAGTACTGTTTCTAAAGTTATACTGTCAGGGCGCAACTGAGTAGTCTAATGTTGTTCCGGTTTTGGTTCTTGTGAACGTAGACAACGATACGTTCCCAATATACACTCTCGGGGCATAATAGAACAATATAATTAGGTTTTACTCTTTGTTCGGTGGAATGAGAAAAATACTGTTTCCAAAGTTATACTTGTTAGGGCGCAATCGAGTTGTCTAATGTTGTTCCGGTTTTGGTTCTTGTGAACGTAGACAACGATACGTTGCCAATATACACTCTCGGGGCATAATAGAACAATATAATTGGGTTTCCCTCTTTGTTCGGTGGAATGAGAAAAAGTACTGTTTCTAAAGTTATACTGTTAGGGCGCAACTGAGTAGTCTAATGTTGTTCCGGTTTTGGTTATTGTGAACGTAGACAACGATACGTTGCCAATATACACTCTCGGGGCATAATAGAACAATATAATTGGGTTTTACTCTTTGTTCCGTGGAATGAGAAAAATCTTGTTTCCAAAGTTATCTTGTTAGGCGCAACCGAGTAGTGAAATGTTGTTCCGATTTTGGTTTTTGTTAACGTAGACAACAATACGTTGCCAATATACACTCGGGCATAATAGAACAATATAATTGGGTTTCACTCTTTGTTCTTGAGTGAGAAAAGTACCGTTTTTAAAGTTATACTGTTAGGGCGCAACTGAGTAGTCTAATGTTGTTCCGATTTTGGTTCTTGTGAACGTAGACAACGATACGTTGCCAATATACACTCTCGGGGCATAATAGAACAATATAATTAGGTTTTACTCTTTGTTCGGTGGAATGAGAAAAAGTACTGTTTCCAAAGTTATACTGTTAGGGCGCAACTGAGTTGTCTAATGTTGTTCCGGTTTTGGTTCTTGTGAAAGTAGACAACGATACGTTACCAATATACACTCTCGAGGCATAATAGAACATTATAATTAGGTTTCACTCTTTGTTCGGTTGAATAAGAAAAAGTACTGTTTCTAAAGTTATACTGTTAGGGCGCAACTGAGTAGTCTAATGTTGTTCCGGTTTTGGTTCTTGTGAACGTAGATAACGATACGTTGCCAATATACACTCTCGGGGCATAATAGAACAATATAATTAGGTTTTACTCTTTTTTCGGTGGAATGAGAAAAAGAATTGTTTCCAATGTTATACGTTAGGCGCAACCGAGTAGTCTAATGTTGTTCCGGTTTGGTTCTTGTGAACGTAGACAACGATACGTTGCCAATATACACTCTCGGGGCATAATAGAATAATATAATTGGGTTTCTCTCTTTGTTCGGTTGAATGAGAAAAAGTTCTGTTTCTAAAGTTATACTGTTAGGGCGCAACTGTGTAGTCTAATGTTGTTCCGGTTTTGGTTCTTGTGAACGTAGACAACGATACGTTGCCAATATACACTCTCGGGGCATAATAGAACAATATAATTAGGTTTTACTCTTTGTTCCGTGAAATGAGAAAAAGTACTGTTTCCAAAGTTATAATGTTAGGGCGCAACTGAGTAGTCTAATGTTGTTCCGGTTTTGGTTCTTGTGAACGTAGATAACGATACGTTGCCAATATACACTCTCGGGGCATAATAGAACAATATAATTGGGTTTCACTCTTTGTTCGGTGGAATGAGAAATAGTACTGTTTCTAAAGTTATACTGTTACGGCGCAACTGAGTTGTCTAATGTTGTTCCGGTTTTGGTTTTTGTGAACGTAGACAACGATACGTTGCCAATATACACTCTCGGGGCATAATAGAACAATATAATTGGGTTTCACTCTTTGTTCGGTTGACTGAGAAAAATCTTGTTTCTAAAGTTATCTTGTTAGGGCGCAACTGAGTAGTCTAATGTTGTTCCGGTTTTGATTCTTGTGAACGTAGACAACGATACGTTGCCAATATACACTCTCGGGGCATAATAGAACAATATAATTAGCTTTTACTCTTTGTTCGGTGGAATGAGAAAAAGTACTGTTTCCAAAGTTATACTGTTAGGGCGCAACTGAGTTGTCTAATGTTGTTCTGGTTTTGGTTCTTGTGAAAGTAGACAACGATCCGTTGCCAATATAAACTCTCAAGGCATAATAGAACAATATAATTGGGTTTCACTCTTTGTTCGGTTGAATGAGAAAAAGTACTGTTTCTAAAGTTATACTGTTAGGGCGCAACTGAGTAGTCTAATGTTGTTCCGGTTTTGGTTCTTGTGAACGTAGACAACGATACGTTGCCAATATACCCTCTCGGGGCATAATAGAACAATATAATTAGGTTTTACTCTTTGTTCGGTGGAATGAGAAAAAGTACTGTTTCCAAAGTTATACTGTTAGGGCGCAACTGAGTTGTCTAATGTTGTTCCGGTTTTGGTTCTTGTGAAAGTAGACAACGATACGTTGCCAATATAAACTCTCAAGGCATAATAGAACAATATAATTGGGTTTCACTATTTGTTCGGTTGAATGAGAAAAAGTACTGTTTCTAAAGTTATACTGTCAGGGCGCAACTGAGTAGTCTAATGTTGTTCCGGTTTTGGTTCTTGTGAACGTAGACAACGATACGTTGCCAATATACACTCTCGGGGCATAATAGAACAATATAATTAGGTTTTACTCTTTGTTCGGTGGAATGAGAAATTGTACTGTTTCCAAAGTTATACTGTTACGGCGCAACTGAGTTGTCTAATGTTGTTCCGGTTTTGGTTCTTGTGAAAGTAGACAACGATACGTTGCCAATATAAACTCTCAAGGCATAATAGAACAATATAATTGGGTTTCACTCTTTGTTCGGTTGAATGAGAAAAAGTTCTGTTTCTAAAGTTATACTGTTAGGGCGCAACTGAGTAGTCTAATGTTGTTCCGGTTTTGGTTATTGTGAACGTAGACAACGATACGTTGCCAATATACACTCTCGGGGCATAATAGAACAATATAATTAGGTTTTACTCTTTGTTCCTTGGAATGAGAAAAAGTACTGTTTCCAAAGTTATACTGTTAGGGCGCAACTGAGTAGTCAAATGTTGTTCCGATTTTGGTTTTTGTGAACGTAGACAACAATACGTTGCCAATATACACTCTCGGGGCATAATAGAACAATATAATTGGGTTTCACTCTTTGTTCGGTTGAGTGAGAAAAAGTACTGTTTCTAAAGTTATACTGTTAGGGCGCAACTGAGTAGTCTAATGTTGTTCCGGTTTTGGTTCTTGTGAACGTAGACAACGATACGTTGCCAATATACACTCTCGGGGCATAATAGAACAATATAATTAGGTTTTACTCTTTGTTCGGTGGAATGAGAAAAAGTACTGTTTCCAAAGTTATACTGTTAGGGCGCAACTGAGTTGTCTAATGTTGTTCCGGTTTTGGTTCTTGTGAAAGTAGACAACGATACGTTACCAATATACACTCTCGAGGCATAATAGAACAATATAATTAGGTTTCACTCTTTGTTCGGTTGAATGAGAAAAAGTACTGTTTCTAAAGTTATACTGTTAGGGCGCAACTGAGTAGTCTAATGTTGTTCCGATTTTGGTTCTTGTTAACGTAGACAACGATACGTTGCCAATATACACTCTCGGGGCATAATAGAATAATATAATTGGGTTTCTCTCTTTGTTCGGTTGAATGAGAAAAAGTTCTGTTTCTAAAGTTATACTGTTAGGGCGCAACTGAGTAGTCTAATGTTGTTCCGGTTTTGGTTCTTGTGAACGTAGACAACGATACGTTGCCAATATACACTCTCGAGGGGTAATAGAACAATATAATTAGGTTATTCTCTTTGTTCCGTGAAATGAGAAAAAGTACTGTTTCTAAAGTTATACTGTTAGGGCGCAACTGAGTAGTCAAATGTTGTTCCGATTTTGGTTCTTGTGAACGTAGATAACGATACGTTGCCAATATACACTCTCGGGGCATAATAGAACAATATAATTAGGTTTTACTCTTTGTTCGGTGGAATGATTGTTTGCAAAGTTATCTTTACTGGCGCAACTGAGTAGTCTAATGTTGTTCCGGTTTTGGTTCTTGTGAACGTAGACAACGATACGTTGACAATATACACTCTCGGGGCATAATAGAACAATATAATTGGGTTTCACTCTTTGTTCGGTTGAGTGAGAAAAAGTACTGTTTCTAAAGTTATACTGTTAGGGCGCAACTGAGTAGTCTAATGTTGTTCCGGTTTTGGTTCTTGTGAACGTAGACAACGATACGTTGCCAATATACACTCTCGGGGCATAATAGAACAATATAATTAGGTTTTACTCTTTGTTCGGTGGAATGAGAAAAAGTACTGTTTCCAAAGTTATACTGTTAGGGCGCAACTGAGTTGTCTAATGTTGTTCCGGTTTTGGTTCTTGTGAAAGTAGACAACGATCCGTTGCCAATATAAACTCTCAAGGCATAATAGAACAATATAATTGGGTTTCACTCTTTGTTCGGTTGAATGAGAAAAGAAATCTGCTTTCTAAAGTTATACCGTTAGGGCGCAAATCGAGTAGTCTAATGTTGTTCCGGTTTTGGTTCTTGTGAACGTAGACAACGATACGTTGCCAATATACACTCTCGGGGCATAATAGAACAATATAATTAGGTTTTACTCTTTGTTCCGTGGAATGAGAAAAAGTACTGTTTCCAAAGATATACTGTTAGGGCGCAACTGAGTAGTCTAATGTTGTTCCGATTTTGGTTCTTGTGCACGTAGACAATGTTACGTTGGCAATATACACTCTCGGGGCATAAGAGAACAATATAATTAGGTTTTACTCTTTGTTCGGTGAAAAAGTTATACCGTTAGGCGCAATCGAGTTGTCTAATGTTGTTCGGTTTGGTTCTTGTGAAAGTAGACAACGATACGTTGCCAATATAAACTTTCAAGGCATAATAGAACAATATAATTGGGTTTCACTCTTTGTTCGGTTGAATGAGAAAAAGTACTGTTTCTAAAGTTATACTGTTAGGGCGCAACTGAGTAGTCTAATGTTGTTCCGGTTTTGGTTCTTGTGAACGTAGACAACGATACGTTGCCAATATACACTCTCGGGGCATAATAGAACAATATAATTAGTTTTTACTCTTTGTTCGGTGGAATGAGAAAAAGTACTGTTTCCAAAGTTATACTGTTAGGGCGCAACTGAGTTGTCTAATGTTGTTCCGGTTTTGGTTCTTGTGAAAGTAGACAACGATACGTTGCCAATATAAACTCTCAAGGCATAATAGAACAATATAATTGGGTTTCACTCTTTGTTCGGTTGAATGAGAAAAAGTACTGTTTCTAAAGTTATACTGTTAGGGCGCAACTGAGTAGTCTAATGCTGTTCCGGTTTTGGTTCTTTTGAACGTAGACAACGATACGTTGCCAATATACACTCTCGGGGCATAATAGAACAATATAATTAGGTTTTACTCTTTGTTCCGTGGAATGAGAAAAAGTACTGTTTCCAAAGATATACCGTTAGGCGCAACCGAGTAGTCAAATGTTGTTCCGATTTTCGTTTTGTGAACGTAGACAACAATACGTTGCCAATATACACTCTCGGGGCATAATAGAACAATATAATTGGGTTTCACTCTTTGTTCGGTTGAGTGAGAAAAAGTACTGTTTCTAAAGTTATACTGTTAGGGCGCAACTGAGTAGTCTAATGTTGTTCGGTTTTGGTTCTTGTGAACGTAGACAACGATACGTTGCCAATATACACTCTCGGGGCATAATAGAACAATATAATTAGGTTTTACTCTTTGTTCGGTGGAATGAGAAAAAGTACTGTTTACAAAGTTATACTGTTAGGGCGCAACTGAGTTGTCTAATGTTGTTCCGGTTTTGGTTCTTGTGAACGTAGACAACGATCCGTTGCCAATATAAACTCTCAAGGCATAATAGAACAATATAATTGGGTTTCACTCTTTTATTCGGTTGAATGAGAAAAAGTACTGTTTCTAAAGTTATACTGTTAGGGCGCAACTGAGTAGTCTAATGTTGTTCCGGTTTTGGTTCTTATGAACGTAGACAACGATACGTTGCCAATATACACTCTCGAGGCATAATAGAACAATATAATTAGGTTTTACTCTTTGTTCGGTGGAATGAGAAAAAGTACTGTTTCCAAAGTTATACTGTTAGGGCGCAACTGAGTAGTCTAATGTTGTTCCGATTTTGGTTCTTGTGAACGTAGATAACGATACGTTGCCAATATACACTCTCGGGGCATAATAGAACAATATAATTAGGTTTTACTCTTTGTTCGGTGGAATGAGAAAAAGTACTGTTTCCAAAGTTATACTGTTAGGGCGCAACTGAGTTGTCTAATGTTGTTCCGGTTTTGGTTCTTGTGAAAGTAGACAACGATACGTTGCCAATATAAACTCTCAAGGCATAATAGAACAATATAATTGGGTTTCACTCTTTGTTCGGTTGAATGAGAAAAAGTACTGTTTCTAAAGTTATACTGTTAGGGCGCAACTGAGTAGTCTAATGTTGTTCCGGTTTTGGTTCTTGTGAACGTAGACAACGATACGTTGCCAATATACACTCTCGGGGCATAATAGAACAATATAATTTGGTTTTACTCTTTGTTCGGTGGAATGAGAAAAAGTGCTGTTTCCAAAGTTATACTGTTAGGGCGCAACTGAGTTGTCTAATGTTGTTCCGGTTTTGGTTCTTGTGAAAGTAGACAACGATACGTTGCCAATATAAACTCTCAAGGCATAATAGAACAATATAATTGGGTTTCACTCTTTGTTCGGTTGAATGAGAAAAGTACTGTTTCTAAAGTTATACTGTTAGGGCGCAACTGAGTAGTCTAATGTTGTTCCGGTTTTGGTTCTTGTGAACGTAGACAACGATACGTTGCCAATATACACTCTCTTGGCATATTAGAACAATATAATTGGGTTTCACTCTTTGTTCGGTTGAGTGAGAAAAAGTATTGTTTCTAAAGTTATACTGGTATGGCGCAACTGAGTAGTCTAATGTTGTTCCGGTTTTGGTTCTTGTGAACGTAGACAACGATACGTTGCCAATATACACTCTCGGGGCATAATAGTACAATATAATTAGGTTTTACTCTTTGTTCGGTGGAATGAGAAAAAGTACTGTTTCCAAAGTTATACTATTAGGGCGCAACTGAGTTGTCTAATGTTGTTCCGGTTTGGTTCTTGTGAAAGTAGACAACGATACGTTGCCAATATAAACTCTCAAGGCATAATAGAACAATATAATTGGGTTTCACTCTTTGTTCGGTTGAATGAGAAAAAGTACTGTTTCTAAAGTTATACTGTTAGGGCGCAACTGAGTTGTCTAATGTTGTTCCGGTTTTGGTTCTTGTGAACGTAGACAACGATACGTTGCCAATATACACTCTCGGGGCATAATAGAACAATATAATTAGGTTTTACTCTTTGTTCGGTTGAATGAGAAAAAGTACTGTTTCCAAAGATATACTGTTAGGGCGCAACTGAGTAGTCAAATGTTGTTCCGATTTTCGTTTTTGTGAACGTAGACAACAATACGTTGCCAATATACACTCTCGGGGCATAATAGAACAATATAATTGGGTTTCACTCTTTGTTCGGTTGAGTGAGAAAAGTAATCGTTTCTAAAGTTATACCGTTAGGCGCAACCGAGTAGTCTAATGTTGTTCCGGTTTTGGTTCTTGTGAACGTAGACAACGATACGTTGCCAATATACACTCTCGGGGCATAATAGAACAATATAATTAGGTTTTACTCTTTGTTCGGTGGAATGAGAAAAAGTACTGTTTCCAAAGTTATACTGTTAGGGCGCAACTGAGTTGTCTAATGTTGTTCCGGTTTTGGTTCTTGTGAAAGTAGACAACGATCCGTTGCCAATATAAACTCTCAAGGCATAATAGAACAATATAATTGGGTTTCACTCTTTGTTCGGTTGAATGAGAAAAAGTACTGTTTCTAAAGTTATACTGTTAGGGCGCAACTGAGTAGTCTAATGTTGTTCCGGTTGTGGTTCTTGTGAACGTAGATAACGATACGTTGCCAATATACACTCTCGGGGCATAATAGAACAATATAATTGGGTTTCACTCTTTGTTCGGTTGAATGAGAAAAATCTTGTTTCCAAAATTATACTTGTTAGGCGCGCAACCGAGTTGTCTAATGTTGTTCCGGTTTTGGTTCTTGTGAAAGTAGACAACGATACGTTGCCAATATAAACTCTCAAGGCATAATAGAACAATATAATTGGGTTTCACTCTTTGTTCGGTTGAATGAGAAAAAGTACTGTTTCTAAAGTTATACTGTTAGGGCGCAACTGAGGAGTCTAATGTTGTTCCGGTTTTGGTTCTTGTGAACGTAGACAACGATACGTTGCCAATATACACTCTCGGGGCATAATAGAACAATATAATTTGGTTTTACTCTTTGTTCGGTGGAATGAGAAAAAGTACTGTTTCCAAAGTTATACTGTTAGGGCGCAACTGAGTTGTCTAATGTTGTTCCGGTTTTGGTTCTTGTCAAAGTAGAGAACGATACGTTGCCAATATAAACTCTCAAGGCATAATAGAACAATATAATTGGGTTTCACTCTTTGTTCGGTTGAATGAGAAAAAGTACTGTTTCCAAAGTTATACTGTTAGGGCGCAACTGAGTTGTCTAATGTTGTTCCGGTTTTGGTTCTTGTGAACGTAGACAACGATACGTTGCCAATATACACTCTCGGGGCATAATAGAACAATATAATTAGGTTTTACTCTTTGTTCCGTGGAATGAGAAAAAGTACTGTTTCCAAAGATATACTGTTAGGGCGCAACTGAGTAGTCAAATGTTGTTCCGATTTTGGTTTTTGTGAACGTAGACAACAATACGTTGCCAATATACACTCTCGGGGCATAATAGAACAATATAATTGGGTTTCACTCTTTGTTCGGTTGAGTGAGAAAAAGTACTGTTTCTAAAGTTATACTGTTAGGGCGCAACTGAGTAGTCTAATGTTGTTCCGGTTTTGGTTCTTGTGAACGTAGACAACGATACGTTGCCAATATACACTCTCGGGGCATAATAGAACATTATAATTAGGTTTCACTCTTTGTTCGGTGGAATGAGAAAAAGTACTATTTCCAAAGTTATACTGTTAGGGCGCAACTGAGTTGTCTAATGTTGTTCCGGTTTTGGTTCTTGTGAAAGTAGACAACGATACGTTACCAATATACACTCTCGAGGCATAATAGAACATTAAAATTAGGTTTCACTCTTTGTTCGGTTGAATGACAAAAAGTACTGTTTCTAAAGTTATACTGTTAGGGCGCAACTGAGTAGTCTAATGTTGTTCCGGTTTTGGTTCTTGTGAACGTAGATAACGATACGTTGCCAATATACACACTCGGGGCATAATAGAACAATATAATTAGGTTTTACTCTTTGTTCGGTGGAATGAGAAAAAGAATTGTTTCCAATGTTTTACTGTTAGGGCGCAACTGAGTAGTCTAATGTTGTTCCGGTTTTGGTTCTTGTGAACGTAGACAACGATACGTTGCCAATATACACTCTCGGGGCATAATAGAATAATATAATTGGGTTTCTCTCTTTGTTCGGTTGAATGAGAAAAAGTTCTGTTTCTAAAGTTATACTGTTAGGGCGCAACTGAGTAGTCTAATGTTGTTCCGGTTTTTGTTCTTGTGAACGTAGACAACGATACGTTGCCAATATACACTCTCGGGGCATAATAGAACAATATAATTAGGTTTTACTCTTTGTTCGGTGGAATGAGAAAAGTACGTTTCCAAAGTTATACCGTTGTGCGCAATCGAGTTGTCTAATGTTGTTCGGTTTGGTTCTTGTGAACGTAGACAACGATACGTTGCCAATATAAACTCTCAAGGCATAATAGAACAATATAATTGGGTTTCACTCTTTGTTCGGTTGAATGAGAAAAAGTACTGTTTCTAAAGTTATACTGTTAGGGCGTAACTGAGTAGTCTAATGTTGTTCCGGTTTTGGTTCTTGTGAACGTAGACAACGATACGTTGCCAATATACACTCTCGGGGCATAATAGAACAATATAATTGGGTTTCACTCTTTGTTCGGTGGAATGAGAAAAATCGTTTCCAAAGATATACTGTTAGGGCGCAACTGAGTAGTCAAATGTTGTTCCGATTTTGGTTTTTGTGAACGTAGACAACAATACGTTGCCAATATACACTCTCGGGGCATAATAGAACAATATAATTGGGTTTCACTCTTTGTTCGGTTGAGTGAGAAAAAGTACTGTTTCTAAAGTTATACTGTTAGGGCGCAACTGAGTAGTCAAATGTTGTTCCGGTTTTGGTTCTTGTGAACGTAGACAACGATACGTTGCCAATATACACTCTCGGGGCATAATAGAACAATATAATTAGGTTTTACTCTTTGTTCGGTGGAATGAGAAAAAGTACTGTTTCCAAAGTTATACTGTTAGGGCGCAACTGAGTTGTCTAATGTTGTTCCGGTTTTGGTTCTTGTGAAAGTAGACAACGATACGTTGCCAATATACACTCTCGGGGCATAATAGAACAATAAAATTAGGTTTCACTCTTTGTTCGATTGAATGACAAAAATCTTGTTTCTAAAGTTATACCGTTAGGGCGCAACCGAGTAGTCTAATGTTGTTCCGGTTTGGTTCTTGTGAACGTAGATAACGATACGTTGCCAATATACACACTCGGGCATAATAGAACAATATAATTAGGTTTTACTCTTTGTTCGGTGGAATGAGAAAAAGAATTGTTTCCAATGTTTCTTGTTAGGCGCAACTGAGTAGTCTAATGTTGTTCCGATTTTGGTTCTTGTGAACGTAGACAACGATACGTTGCCAATATACACTCTCGGGGCATAATAGAATAATATAATTGGGTTTCTCTCTTTGTTCGGTTGAATGAGAAAAAGTTCTGTTTCTAAAGTTATACTGTTAGGGCGCAACTGTGTAGTCTAATGTTGTTCCGGTTTTGGTTCTTGTGAACGTAGACAACGATACGTTGCCAATATACACTCTCGGGGCATAATAGAACAATATAATTAGGTTTTACTTTTTGTTCCGTGAAATGAGAAAAAGTACTGTTTCCAAAGTTATAATGATAGGGCGCAACTGAGTAGTCTAATGTTGTTCCGGTTTTGGTTCTTGTGAACGTAGATAACGATACGTTGCCAATAAACACTCTCGGGGCATAATAGAACAATATAATTAGGTTTTACTCTTTGTTCGGTGGAATAAGAAAAAGTACTGTTTCCAAAGTTATACTGTTACGTCGCAACTGAGTTGTCTAATGTTGGTCCGGTTTTGGTTTTTGTGAACGTAGACAACGATACGTTGCCAATATACACTCTCGGGGCATAATAGAACAATATAATTAGGTTTTACTCTTTGTTCGGTTGAGTGAGAAAAATCGTTTCTAAAGTTATACTGTTAGGGCGCAACTGAGTAGTCTAATGTTGTTCCGGTTTTGGTTCTTGTGAACGTAGACAACGATACGTTGCCAATATACACTCTCGGGGCATAATATAACAATATAATTAGGTTTTACTCTTTGTTCGGTGGAATGAGAAAAAGTACTGTTTCCAAAGTTATACTGTTAGGGCGCAACTGAGTTGTCTAATGTTGTTCCGGTTTTGGTTCTTGTGAAAGTAGACAACGATCCGTTGCCAATATAAACTCTCAAGGCATAATAGAACAATATAATTGGGTTTCACTCTTTGTTCGGTTGAATGAGAAAAAGTACTGTTTCTAAAGTTATACTGTTAGGGCGCAACTGAGTAGTCTAATGTTGTTCCGGTTTGGTTCTTGTGAACGTAGACAACGATACGTTGCCAATATACACTCTCGGGGCATAATAGAACAATATAATTAGGTTTTACTCTTTGTTCCGTGGAATGAGAAAAAGTACTGTTTCCAAAGTTATACTGTTAGGGCGCAACTGAGTAGTCAAATGTTGTTCCGATTTTGGTTCTTGTGAACGTAGATAACGATACGTTGCCAATATACACTCTCGGGGCATAATAGAACAATATAATTAGGTTTTACTCTTTGTTCGGTGGAATGAGAAAAAGTACTGTTTCCAAAGTTATACTGTTAGGGCGCAACTGAGTTGTCTAATGTTGTTCCGGTTTTGGTTCTTGTGAAAGTAGACAACGATACGTTGCCAATATAAACTCTCAAGGCATAATAGAACAATATAATTGGGTTTCACTCTTTGTTCGGTTGAATGAGAAAAAGTACTGTTTCTAAAGTTATACTGTTAGGGCGCAACTGAGTAGTCTAATGTTGTTCCGGCTTTGGTTCTTGTGAACGTAGACAACGATACGTTGCCAATATACACTCTCGGGGCATAATAGAACAATATAATTAGGTTTTACTCTTTGTTCGGTGGAATGAGAAAAAGTACTGTTTCCAAAGTTATACTGTTAGGGCGCAACTGAGTTGTCTAATGTTGTTCCGGTTTTGGTTCTTGTGAAAGTAGACAACGATACGTTGCCAATATAAACTCTCAAGGCATAATAGAACAATATAATTGGGTTTCACTCTTTGTTCGGTTGAATGAGAAAAAGTACTGTTTCTAAAGTTATACTGTTAGGGCGCAACTGAGTAGTCTAATGTTGTTCCGGTTTTGGTTCTTGTGAACGTAGACAACGATACGTTGCCAATATACACTCTCGGGGCATAATAGAACAATATAATTAGGTTTTACTCTTTGTTCCGTGGACTGAGAAAAAGTCGTTTCCAAAGATATACCGTTAGGCGCAACGAGTAGTCAAATGTTGTTCCGATTTTCGTTTTTGTGAACGTAGACAACAATACGTTGCCAATATAAACTCTCAAGGCATAATAGAACAATATAATTGGGTTTCACTCTTTGTTCGGTTGAATGAGAAAAAGTACTGTTTCCAAAGTTATACTGTTAGTGCGCAACTGAGTTGTCTAATGTTGGTCAGGTTTTGGTTTTTGTAAACGTAGACAACGATACGTTGCCAATAAACACTCTCGGCGCATAATAGAACAATATAATTAGGTTTTACTCTTTGTTCGGTGGAATGAGAAAAATCTTGTTTCCAAAGTTATACTGTTAAGGCGCAACTGAGTTGTCTAATGTTGTTCCGGTTTTGGTTCTTGTGAAAGTAGACAACGATACGTTGCCAATATAAACTCTCAAGGCATAATAGAACAATATAATTGGGTTTCACTCTTTGTTCGGTTGAATGAGAAAAAGTACTGTTTCTAAAGTTATACTGTTAGGGCGCAACTGAGTAGTCTAATGTTGTTCCGGTTTTGGTTCTTGTGAACGTAGACAACGATACGTTGCCAATATACACTCTCGGGCATAATAGAACAATATAATTAGGTTTTACTCTTTGTTCCGTGGAATGAGAAAAATCTTGTTTCCAAAGTTATACTGTTAGGGCGCAACTGAGTAGTCAAATGTTGTTCCGATTTTCGTTTTTGTGAACGTAGACAACAATACGTTGCCAATATACACTCTCGGGGCATAATAGAACAATATAATTGGGTTTCACTCTTTGTTCGGTTGAGTGAGAAAAAGTACTGTTTCTAAAGTTATACTGTTAGGGCGCAACTGAGTAGTCTAATGTTGTTCCGGTTTTGGTTCTTGTGAACGTAGACAACGATACGTTGCCAATATACACTCTCGGGGCATAATAGAACAATATAATTAGGTTTTACTCTTTGTTCGGTGGAATGAGAAATTGTACTGTTTGCAAAGTTATACTGTTACGGCGCAACTGAGTTGTCTAATGTTGGTCTGGTTTTGGTTTTTGTGAACGTAGACAACGATACGTTGCCAATATATACTCTCGGGGCATAATAGAACAATATAATTGGGTTTCACTCTTTGTTCGGTTGAGTGAGAAAAATCTTGTTTCTAAAGTTATCTTTGTTAGGGCGCAATGAGTAGTCTAATGTTGTTCGGTTTTGGTTCTTGTGAACGTAGACAACGATACGTTGCCAATATACACTCTCGGGGCATAATAGAACAATATAATTAGGTTTTACTCTTTGTTCGGTGGAATGAGAAAAATCTTGTTTCCAAAGTTATACTGTTAGGGCGCAACTGAGTTGTCTAATGTTGTTCCGGTTTTGGTTCTTGTGAAAGTAGACAACGATCCGTTGCCAATATAAACTCTCAAGGCATAATAGAACAATATAATTGGGTTTCACTCTTTGTTCGGTGGAATGAGAAAAAGTATTGTTTCCAATGTTATACTGTTAGGGCGCAACTGAGTAGTCTAATGTTGTTCCGGTTTTGGTTCTTGTGAACGTAGACAACGATACGTTGCCAATATACACTCTCGGGGCATAATAGAACAATGTAATTAGGTTTTACTCTTTGTTCGGTGGAATGAGAAAAAATCTTGTTTCCAAAGTTATCTTGTTAGGCGCAATGAGTAGTCTAATGTTGTTCCGGTTTTGGTTCTTGTGAACGTAGACAACGATACGTGGCCAATATACACTCTCGGGGCATAATAGAACAATATAATTAGGTTTTACTCTTTGTTCGGTGGAATGAGAAAAAGTACTGTTTCCAAAGTTATACTGTTAGGGCGCAACTGAGTTGTCTAATGTTGTTCTGGTTTTGGTTCTTGTGAAAGTAGACAACGATACGTTGCCAATATAAACTCTCAAGGCATAATAGAACAATATAATTGGGTTTCACTCTTTGTTCGGTTGAATGAGAAAAAATCTTGTTTCTAAAGTTATCTTTGTTAGGCGCAAGAGTTGTCTTATGTTGTTCCGGTTTTGGTTCTTCTGAACGTAGACAACGATACGTTGCCAATATACACTCTCGGGGCATAATAGAACAATATAATTAGGTTTTACTCTTTGTTCGGTGGAATGAGAAAAAAATCTTGTTTCCAAAGTTATCTTGTTAGGCGCAACCGAGTTGTCTAATGTTGTTCGGTTTTGGTTCTTGTGAAAGTAGACAACGATACGTTGCCAATATAAACTCTCAAGGCATAATAGAACAATATAATTGGGTTTCACTCTTTGTTCGGTTGAATGAGAAAAATCTTGTTTCTAAAGTTATCTTTGTTAGGCGCAACTGAGTAGTCTAATGTTGTTCCGGTTTTGGTTCTTGTGAACGTAGACAACGATACGTTGCCAATATACACTCTCGGGGCATAATAGAACAATATAATTAGGTTTTACTCTTTGTTCCGTGGAATGAGAAAAATCTTGTTTCCAAAGATATCTTGTTAGGCGCAATGAGTAGTCAAATGTTGTTACGATTTTCGTTTTGTGAACGTAGACAACAATACGTTGCCAATATAAACTCTCAAGGCATAATAGAACAATATAATTGGGTTTCACTCTTTGTTCGGTTGAATGAGAAAAATCTTGTTTCTAAAGTTATACTGTTAGGGCGCAACTGAGTAGTCTAATGTTGTTCCGGTTTTCGTTCTTGTGAACGTAGACAACGATACGTTGCCAATATACACTCTCGGGGCATAATAGAACAATATAATTAGGTTTTACTCTTTGTTCGGTGGAATGAGAAAAAATCTTGTTTCCAAAGTTATCTTTGTTAGGGTGCAAGCGAGTTGTCTAATGTTGTTCCGGTTTTGGTTCTTGTGAAAGTAGACAACGATACGTTGCCAATATAAACTCTCAAGGCATAATAGAACAATATAATTGGGTTTCACTCTTTGTTCGGTTGAATGAGAAAAAATCTTGTTTCTAAAGTTATCTTTGTTAGGCGCAGTGAGTATTCTAATGTTGTTCCGGTTTTGGTTCTTGTGAACGTAGATAACGATACGTTGCCAATATACACACTCGGGGCATAATAGAACAATATAATTAGGTTTTACTCTTTGTTCGGTGGAATGAGAAAAAGAATTGTTTCCAATGTTATACTGTTAGGGCGCAACTGAGTAGTCTAATGTTGTTCCGGTTTTGGTTCTTGTGAACGTAGACAACGATACGTTGCCAATATACACTCTCGGGGCATAATAGAATAATATAATTGGATTTCACTCTTTGTTCGGTTGAGTGAGAAAAAGTACTGTTTCTAAAGTTATACTGTTAGGGCGCAACTGAGTAGTCTAATGTTGTTCCGGTTTTGGTTCTTGTGAACGTAGACAACGATACGTTGCCAATATACACTCTCGGGGCATAATAGAACAATATAATTAGGTTTTACTCTTTGTTCGGTGGAATGAGAAAAATCTTTGTTTCCAAAGTTATCTTGTTAGGCGCAAGAGTTGTCTAATGTTGTTCGGTTTTGGTTCTTGTGAAAGTAGACAACGATCCGTTGCCAATATATACTCTCAAGGCATAATAGAACAATATAATTGGGTTTCACTCTTTGTTCGGTTGAATGAGAAAAAGTACTGTTTCTAAAGTTATATTGTTAGGGCGCAACTGAGTAGTCTAATGTTGTTCCGGTTTTGGTTCTTGTGAACGTAGACAACGATACGTTGCCAATATACACTCTCGGGGCATAATAGAACAATATAATTAGGTTTTACTCTTTGTTCCGTGGAATGAGAAAAAGTACTGTTTCCAAAGTTATACTCTTAGGGCGCAACTGAGTAGTCAAATGTTGTTCCGATTTTGGTTCTTGTGAACGTAGATAACGATACGTTGCCAATATACACTCTCGGGGCATAATAGAACAATATAATTAGGTTTTACTCTTTGTTCGGTGGAATGAGAAAAATCTTGTTTCCAAAGTTATCTTGTTAGGCGCAAGTTGTCTAATGTTGTTCGGTTTTGGTTCTTGTGAAAGTAGACAACGATACGTTGCCAATATAAACTCTCAAGTCATAATAGAACAATATAATTAGGTTTCACTCTTTGTTCGGTTGAATGAGAAAAAGTACTGTTTCTAAAGTTATACTGTTAGGGCGCAACTGGGTAGTCTAATGTTGTTCCGGTTTTGGTTCTTGTGAACGTAGACAACGATACGTTGCCAATATACACTCTCGGGGCATAATAGAACAATATAATTTGGTTTTACTCTTTGTTCGGTGGAATGAGAAAAAGTACTGTTTCCAAAGTTATACTGTTAGGGCGCAACTGAGTTGTCTAATGTTGTTCCGGTTTTGGTTCTTGTGAAAGTAGAGAACGATACGTTGCCAATATATGTTAAGGATTTTGTGTTGGCAAGTTTCGTGAATTGAGTCGGAGTCTTGAAGAATCGGAGCGGATCGAAGAACGACGAAGAATCAAAGACTTCGAAGAAAAGGGAATTGGCTCACGATGTGAATCACGATGTCTAGGTAAGTTTTTAATTCATAATATGGTGATTCATACTTAGTTATAGGCATTAGAATCATAAATTAATGTTTAACGGATTAGAAATTATATTGGAACTTTGTAATTTTCAAAAATTGGAAAATTTACAAAGTGTACTGCACACACACACTGTGCAGGGTACGAGAATCATACCATTACCGTGACTGAAATGTGTACGGGTACGAATCATACCCATTACCGTGACTGAAATGTGTGCAGTCTGAGAATCATACCCATTCGTGTGACGAACACATGACTCAGTCATCATACCCATTCCGTGTAACTGTGCGGTACAAGCATGGTTGCTATAGTCATCAATCTAGTAATCTGAAAAATCTCTAATCCGAATCTAATTGATTCTAAAGTCTATAAATAAGATGTTAGGGTTCTCTAACTCTGTGTGCTTCATGAAAATACTTGTTTGAGAAACCCTAGAGGCTAGAAATTCATCTAAAACCTATTTTCTACAAAATAGCCTCTTTTAGGTCAAATCGAGATATTGTAATTTCTTATCTATATGTCGATTTGATCTACGCTTCGCTTGGAGTTTTCTTCTTCGGTTTTCTACGATACTCCTAAGCGAAGGATCACCATACTCATGATGCTTCTCATGAACGGCGTCGTGGATTCGGCGCGTTTGAAGGCGATTCGTGGATTCGGATCGTTGGCTCGTGGATTCGAGTGGCGTCGTGGATTCGGCGTGATAGAAGCTTCGTGGATTCGAAGTGGTGGCGTTTCGTGGATTCGAGACGTGGCGTTCGTGGACTCGGACGTGAGGGCGTGGACAACCCGAAGGAGGATTGCGCGGAGATCCATAAGAGAGTTAGAGAGGTTAAGTCCGTGGAGTCGGTAATCACCTTGTAATCTTTTCTTTTAGTGGATTGTTATTCGCGTGTTGGTCCCGTGGGTTTTTTACTCCGAGTTGGAGTTTTCCCACGTAAATCTCGGTGTGCTTTTTAATTTCCGCATTTACTTTTAAAGCATCGAGAATTGTGATTTTTGGCCGGTACACCTATTCACCCCCCTCTAGGTGTTGTTTGATACAATCTAGATAGATCCTTGGGGCTTCCCCGTAACTCACAATTGGTATCAGAGCGGGATCTAGATATATTGCTATCTAATGGCCGAAGAGTTAGTAGGTGTGTTGCAAACTTACAATATGACTTTTCCTACTAACCAATCTTCTTCCAAGTCTTTTCTCAAAGTAGAGGATTGCGTTGAAAACATCAAAGGAAGAAGACGTGGAATCGGATTAGCGACGAGGAATCAAACGACGAGGAATTAGCGGAAGCATACAATCAACTTCTTGTTGAGTCGCGGAAGATGGCGAAACTCAATAAAAAGTTGAGGCGTCGTTTATTCGATCTTGAAGAAGAGAACAAGAATTTGAAAACCACAAATAATACTCTTGAGGAGGAACGGGAATCAATCTTGAATAATAATTCGGTCCTCCAAAAGAAGCTAGAAGAATCGGATTTAATGATCAAATCTACTACGGATAAAGTTGGATTTTTGGAACAACAATTTGAGGAATCCTACAAATCCAACAAAACATTAACCGAGCAAGTTCATCAACTAAAGTCCGACATTCAAAAGTTTTCTTCGGGTTCGAAGAAATTGGATAACATGCTCGGATTGGGTCAAACGAATAAACTTGGCCTCGGTTATGAGCGAACGTATGTTGAGAAGGTTCAAACATCAACTTCTAAAGTCTCAACTTCTTCGAAAGAGAAGGTGTGTCATAGATGTGGCATCAAAGGACACATCAAAAAGAGTTGCCCGAACAAAACTTTCAAGTCTCAATCGGCAACTTCGAAACGACAATTGGTATTAACTAACACTCGACATCCCCCACGGAATCAAAAGAAAAATCAATTGAGTCGAGTGCATCAAGCAAACCGTGACTCATATGTGAACCGGAAATCAAAGCCACAAGCGAATCGGACATCTAAACCTCAACGTCAATATCGATCGAACCCACAACCGAACCGGATTTCTAAGTCGAAACAATGTGCGGTTTGGGTTTCTAAGCCTCAAGGACAACATCAAAAGTCAAAACAAGTTGGGCAAATCATCGACAAGCCAAGACAACCGACAATCCGACAAGTTTGGATTCGGAAAGGTGATATCTTTCCATTCTCTTCGTCTTAGTTTGTTTTCTTTTATGTAATGCTTTGATTTGTGCTTGGTGCATATTTTTATTCATTGCATTACATGATTAGACGATTTTTGGTGCTTAGAATTCATTCGTTTTTAAATCATTTTGTAAAGGTGATTGGGAGTTTGATTGAAATTTTTTTAGAAAGGAGATGATTGAATATCATTATATTGAAAAAATTAAAGATTTTTGAAAGAGACTTAACCGGTATTTAAAGTCAATTCAAATTAGATTAAATTCATATTAATTATCGATTTTACTCCACCTTTTATTATTTTGACGATAACTTGATATGTGATTTCTTCGCATACATTTATCAAAATTTTGAAATTAACATTAATCTTTTAGTAATTAATTCATCTTGGTAGTGAATGTTGAATATAATTGATGGATATTTGCTAATCGACTAAAATTCGTCAAAATTATTTTCAATTGTGAGATTGTCTAATTTAGGGGGAGTTTGAATTATTAAAAAAAAAAAAAAAGGAGAAACTCCTAAGTATAAAAGATGTGGAAAGAGTTACATCCGAAAGGAGTGTGAAAACTACCACCACATGTAGGAAAGAGCTACCACCCCGGTCGTCCGGTATGTGTGTGAAGCTACCACATGGATAATTATATGAAAAACCGAAAAGGTTGAAAAAATATATATGAATATTTTAGAATTTTCGGTGATATAAGGTGATAGTTTGAAAATGATGCTCAAAGAGCCACCCCGTGCCTTATTAGTTAAATCTCTATTTTGAGCAATTGCGACAAATTGGTGTCAATTTTGCCAAATTTCTAAAAATTATTTTTCATCAATTTGCATCTTGATGACTTTAAAACATTAGATTATTTTTAATATCAAATTTTGATGTTTTGATGTCTTTTGAAATCACTTAATATTTTATCTTCATTATAATAATTTTTGGAGTACAACTTTTAATTTCTATGAAATTAATCTAATTTTGAAGGATTTTTGAGAAAACAAGGCAAAATTTTTTATGAGGAGGACACCGAGTGATTTTACCTTTTTGAGCTTCATTATATATGTTTTATCTTTTCACTCCTAGGGCTATGTTTTCTTTATGCATCTAGGTATGAAACTATGAAATACTTACTCTTTAGTTAGTTTTCTCTCTATTTGTGTTTTCTTTTGGCAATTTTTGACAAAAAGGGGAGAATGGAGAACAAGTACAAAAGGAGAGGATATTTGGTATTTGATGCATACACAAAGGGAGACATACGAAGGGGAGACGTGATGAGATTGAGGGAGAAGGAGAGATAACATTTTTGAAAAGGAATTGGAGAAAAGAACAAAGGGAGAGAAGAGGTATAAAATTAACTTTGAGAATTTGTTGAAAATTTGTTTTGCAGGAAATCAAGACTTCAAGACTCCTAGTTGCGTCTAAGTCATAGAGTTTGTTTTAGGAGTTTTGATGTATTTTTGTGTTTCAAATTGTATTTGGACTACATGCGAGAAGTTTGATGTTTTGGTGATGACATTGAACTTCGTTTTTCTTTTATGATGTAATTTTAGTTAATTTTTGTGTTTTGTCACGAAATTGCCAAAGGGGGAGATTGTTAAGGATTTTGTGTTGGCAAGTTTCGTGAATTGAGTCGGAGTCTTGAAGAATCGGAGCGGATCGAAGAACGACGAAGAATCAAAGACTTCGAAGAAAAGGGAATTGGCTCACGATGTGAATCACGATATCTAGGTAAGTTTTTAATTCATAATATGGTGATTCATACTTAGTTATAGGCATTAGAATCATAAATTAATGTTTAACGGATTAGAAATTATATTGGAACTTTGTAATTTTCAGAAATTGGAAAATTTACAATGTGTACACGACTCACGAACACATGCGGGTACGAGAATCATACCCATTACCGTGACTGAAATGTGTAGATGCAGAATCATACCCATTACCGACTGAAATGTGTACGGGTACGAGAATCATACCCATTACGTGCGGCTTTGAACACATGCAGATGCAGTCATCATACCCATTCGTATGCTGTACAAGCATGGTTGCTATCTCTGACCATCAATCCATTACCGGTAATGGCCGTCCTGTAATCTGAAAAATCTCTAATCCGAATCTAATTGATTCTAAAGTCTATAAATAAGATGTTAGGGTTCTCTAACTCCAAGTGCTTCATGAAAATACTTGTTTGAGAAACCCTAGAGGCTAGAAATTCATCTAAAACCTATTTTCTACAAAATAGCCTCTTTTAGGTCAAATCGAGATATTGTAATTTCTTATCTATATGTCGATTTGATCTACGCTTCGCTTGGAGTTTTCTTCTTCGGTTTTCTACGATACTCCTAAGCGAAGGATCACCATACTCATGATGCTTCTCATGAACGGCGTCGTGGATTCGGCGTGAGGCGTCGTGGATTCGGCGCGTTTGAAGGCGATTCGTGGATTCGGATCGTTGGCTCGTGGATTCGAGTGGCGTCGTGGATTCGGCGTGATAGAAGCTTCGTGGATTCGAAGTGGTGGCGTTTCGTGGATTCGAGACGTGGCGTTCGTGGACTCGGACGTGAGGGCGTGGACAACCCGAAGGAGGATTGCGCGGAGATCCATAAGAGAGTTAGAGAGGTTAAGTCCGTGGAGTCGGTAATCACCTTGTAATCTTTTCTTTTAGTGGATTGTTATTCGCGTGTTGGTCCCGTGGGTTTTTTACTCCGAGTTGGAGTTTTCCCACGTAAATCTCGGTGTGCTTTTTAATTTCCGCATTTACTTTTAAAGCATCGAGAATTGTGGTTTTTGGCCGATACACCTATTCACCCCCCTCTAGGTGTTGTTTGATACAATCTAGATAGATCCTTGGGGCTTCCCCGTAACTCACAATATAAACTCTCAAGGCATAATAGAACAATATAATTGGGTTTCACTCTTTGTTCGGTTGAATGAGAAAAAGTACTGTTTCTAAAGTTATCTTTTGTTAGGCGCAAGTAGTCTAATGTTGTTCCGGTTTTGTTTCTTGTGAACGTAGACAACGATACGTTGCCAACATACACTCTCGGGGCATAATAGAACAATATAATTAGGTTTTACTCTTTGTTCCGTGGAATGAGAAAAAGTACTGTTTCCAAAGATATACTGTTAGGGCGCAACTGAGTAGTCAAATGTTGTTCCGATTTTGGTTTTTGTGAACGTAGACAACAACACGTTGCCAATATACACTCTCGGGGCATAATAGAACAATATAATTGGGTTTCACTCTTTGTTCGGTTGAGTGAGAAAAAGTACTGTTTCTAAAGTTATTCTGTTAGGGCGCAACTGAGTAGTCTAATGTTGTTCCGATTTTGGTTCTTGTGAACGTAGACAACGATACGTTGCCAATATACACTCTCGGGGCATAATAGAACAATATAATTAGGTTTTACTCTTTGTTCGGTGGAATGAGAAAAAGTACTGTTTCCAAAGTTATACTGTTAGGGCGCAACTGGGTTGTCTAATGTTGTTCCGGTTTAGGTTCTTGTGAAAGTAGACAACGATACATTACCAATATACACTCTCGAGGCATAATAGAACATTATAATTAGGTTTCACTCTTTGTTCGGTTGAATGAGAAAAAGTACTGTTTCTAAAGTTATACTGTTAGGGCACAACTGAGTAGTCTAATGTTGTTCCGGTTTTGGTTCTTGTGAACGTAGATAACGATACGTTGCCAATATACACACTCGGGGCATAATAGAACAATATAATTATGTTTTACTCTTTGTTCGGTGGAATGAGAAAAAGAATTGTTTCCAATGTTATACTGTTAGGGCGCAACTGAGTAGTCTAATGTTGTTCCGGTTTTGGTTCTTGTGAACGTAGACAACGATACGTTGCCAATATACACTCTCGGGGCATAATAGAATAATATAATTGGGTTTCTCTCTTTGTTCGGTTGAATGAGAAAAAGTTAAATTTCTAAAGTTATATCTTGTTAGGCGCAAGCTGTGTAGTCTAATGTTGTTCGGTTTTGGTTCTTGTGAACGTAGACAACGATACGTTGCCAATATACACTCTCGGGGCATAATAGAACAATATAATTAGGTTTTACTCTTTGTTCCGTGAAATGAGAAGAAATCTTGTTTCCAAAGTTATAATGTTAGGGCGCAACTGAGTAGTCAAATGTTGTTCCGATTTTGGTTCTTGTGAACGTAGATAACGATACGTTGCCAATATACACTTTCGGGGCATAATAAAACAATATAATTAGGTTTTACTCTTTGTTCGGTGGAATGAGAAATTGTACTGTTTGCAAAGTTATCTTTATTCTGGCGCAAGCGAGTTGTCTAATGTTGGTCGGGTTTTGGTTTTTGTGAACGTAGACAACGATACGTTGCCAATATATACTCTCGGGGCATAATAGAATAATATAATTGGGTTTCACTCTTTGTTCGGTTGAATGAGAAAAAGTACTGTTTCTAAAGTTATACTGTTAGGGCGCAACTGAGTAGTCTAATGTTGTTCCGGTTTTGGTTCTTGTGAACGTAGATAACGATACGTTGCCAATATACACTCTCGGGGCATAATAGAACAATATAATTAGGTTTTACTCTTTGTTCGGTGGAATGAGAAAATGTACTGTTTGCAAAGTTATATTGTTACGGCGCAACTGAGTTGTCTAATGTTGTTCCGGTTTTGGTTCTTGTGAAAGTAGACAACGATCCGTTGCCAATATAAACTCTCAAGGCATAATAGAACAATATAATTGGGTTTCACTCTTTGTTCGGTTGAATGAGAAAAAGTACTGTTTCTAAAGTTATACTGTTAGGGCGCAACTAAGTAGTCTAATGTTGTTCCGGTTTTGGTTCTTGTGAACGTAGACAACGATACGTTGCCAATATACACTCTCGGGGCATAATAGAACAATATAATTAGGTTTTACTCTTTGTTCGGTGGAATGAGAAAAATCTTGTTTCCAAAGTTATCTTTGTTAGGCGCAAGAGTAGTCTAATGTTGTTCCGGTTTTGGTTCTTGTGAACGTAGACAACGATACGTTGCCAATATATACTCTCGGGGCATAATAGAACAATATAATTGGGTTTTACTCTTTGTTCGGTGGAATGAGAAAAAGTACTGTTTCCAAAGTTATACTGTTAGGGCGCAACTGAGTAGTCTAATGTTGTTCCGGTTTTGGTTCTTGTGAAAGTAGACAACGATACGTTGCCAATATAAACTCTCGGGGCATAATAGAACAATATAATTGGGTTTCACTCTTTGTTGGGTTGAATGAGCAAAAGTACTGTTTCTAAAGTTATACTGTTAGGGCGCAACTGAGTAGTCTAATGTTGTTCCGGTTTTGGTTCTTGTGAACGTAGACAACGATACGTTGCCAATATAAACTCTCGGGGCATAATAGAACAATATAATTGGGTTTTACTCTTTGTTCGGTGGAATGAGAGAAAAATCTTGTTTCCAAAGTTATCTTGTTAGGCGCAGTTGTCTAATGTTGTTCCGGTTTTGGTTCTTGTGAAAGTAGACAACGATACGTTGCCAATATAAACTCTCAAGGCATAATAGAACAATATAATTGGGTTTCACTCTTTGTTCGGTTGAATGAGAAAAAGTACTGTTTCTAAAGTTATACTGTTAGGGCGCAACTGAGTAGTCTAATGTTGTTCGGTTTTGGTTCTTGTGAACGTAGACAACGATACGTTGCCAATATACACTCTCGGGGCATAATAGAACAATATAATTGGGTTTTACTCTTTGTTCCGTGGAATGAGAAAAAGTACTGTTTCCAAAGTTATACTGTTAGGGCGCAACTGAGTAGTCAAATGTTGTTCCGATTTTCGTTTTTGTGAACGTAGACAACAATACGTTGCCAATATAAACTCTCAAGGCATAATAGAACAATATAATTGGGTTTCACTCTTTGTTCGGTTGAATGAGAAAAAGTACTGTTTCTAAAGTTATACTGTTAGGGCGCAACTGAGTAGTCTAATGTTGTTCCGGTTTTGGTTCTTGTGAACGTAGACAACGATACGTTGCCAATATACACTCTCGGGGCATAATAGAACAATATAATTAGGTTTTACTCTTTGTTCGGTGGAATGAGAAAAATCTTGTTTCCAAAGTTATCTTGTTAGGGCGCAAGCGAGTTGTCTAATGTTGTTCGGTTTTGGTTCTTGTGAAAGTAGACAACGATACGTTGCCAATATAAACTCTCAAGGCATAATAGAACAATATAATTGGGTTTCACTCTTTGTTCGGTTGAATGAGAAAAATCTTGTTTCTAAAGTTATCTTTGCTAGGCGCAAGCGAGTAGTCTAATGTTGTTCCGGTTTTGGTTCTTGTGAACGTAGACAACGATACGTTGCCAATATACACTCTCGGGGCATAATAGAATAATATAATTGGGTTTCACTCTTTGTTCGGTTGAGTGAGAAAAAGTACTGTTTCTAACGTTATACTGTTAGGGCGCAACTGAGTAGTCTAATGTTGTTCGGTTTTGGTTCTGTGAACGTAGACAACGATACGTTGCCAATATACACTCTCGGGGCATAATAGAACAATATAATTAGGTTTTACTCTTTGTTCCGTGAAATGAGAAAATCTTGTTTCCAAAGTTATAATGTTAGGCGCAATTTGAGTAGTCAAATGTTGTTCCGCTTTTGGTTCTTGTCAACGTAGATAACGATACGTTGCCAATATACACTTTCGGGGCATAATATAACAATATATTTAGGTTTTACTCTTTGTTCGGTGGAATGAGAAAATGTACTGTTTGCAAAGTTATCTTTATTCTGGCGCAACTGAGTTGTCTAATGTTGGTCTGGTTTTGGTTTTTGTGAACGTAGACAACGATACGTTGCCAATATATACTCTCGGGGCATAATAGAACAATATAATTGGGTTTCACTCTTTGTTCGGTTGAGTGAGAAAAATCTTGTTTCTAAAGTTATCTTTGTTAGGGCGCAATGAGTAGTCTAATGTTGTTCGGTTTTGGTTCTTGTGAACGTAGACAACGATACGTTGCCAATATACACTCTCGGGGCATAATAGAACAATATAATTAGGTTTTACTCTTTGTTCGGTGGAATGAGAAAAATCATTTCCAAAGTTATCTTGTTAGGCGCAAGAGTTGTCTAATGTTGTTCGGTTTTGGTTCTTGTGAAAGTAGACAACGATCCGTTGCCAATATAAACTCTCAAGGCATAATAGAACAATATAATTGGGTTTCACTCTTTGTTCGGTTGAATGAGAAAAATCTTGTTTCTAAAGTTATCTTTGTTAGGCGCAATGAGTAGTCTAATGTTGTTCGGTTTTGGTTCTTGTGAACGTAGACAACGATACGTTGCCAATATACACTCTCGGGGCATAATAGAACAATATAATTAGGTTTTACTCTTTGTTCGGTGGAATGAGAAAAAATCTTGTTTCCAAAGTTATATCTTGTTAGGCGCAAGCGAGTTGTCTAATGTTGGTCCGGTTTTGTTTCTTGTGAAAGTAGACAACGATACGTTGCCAATATAAACTCTCAAGGCATAATAGAACAATATAATTGGGTTTCACTCTTTGTTTGGTTGAATGAGAAAAATCTTTGTTTCTAAAGTTATCTTTGTTAGGCGCAGTAGTCTAATGTTGTTCGGTTTTGGTTCTTGTGAACGTAGACAACGATACGTTGCCAATATACACTCTCGGGGCATAATAGAACAATATAATTAGGTTTACTCTTTGTTCGTGGAATGAGAAAAATCTTGTTTCCAAAGATATCTTGTTAGGGCGCAAGTGAGTAGTCAAATGTTGTTCGATTTTCGTTTTGTGAACGTAGACAACAATACGTTGCCAATATAAACTCTCAAGGCATAATAGAACAATATAATTGGGTTTCACTCTTTGTTCGGTTGAATGAGAAAAAGTACGGTTTCTAAAGTTATACTGTTAGGGCGCAACTGAGTAGTCTAATGTTGTTCGGTTTTGGTTCTTGTGAACGTAGACAATGATACGTTGCCAATATACACTCTCGGGGCATAATAGAACAATATAATTAGGTTTTACTCTTTGTTCGGTGGAATGAGAAAAATCTTGTTTCCAAAGTTATCTTTGTTAGGCGCAAGTGAGTTGTCTAATGTTGTTCGGTTTTGGTTCTTGTGAAAGTAGACAACGATACGTTGCCAATATAAACTCTCAAGGCATAATAGAACAATATAATTGGGTTTCACTCTTTGTTCGGTTGAATGAGAAAAAGTACTGTTTCTAAAGTTATACTGTTAGGGCGCAACTGAGTAGTCTAATGTTGTTCCGATTTTGGTTCTTGTTAACGTAGACAACGATACGTTGCCAATATACACTCTCGGGGCATAATAGAATAATATAATTGGGTTTCACTCTTTGTTTGGTTGAATGAGAAAAAGTACTGTTTCTAAAGTTATCTTTGTTAGAGGCGCAATGTAGTCTAATGTTGTTCGGTTTTGGTTCTTGTGAACGTAGACAACGATACGTTGCCAATATATACTCTCGGGGCATAATAGAACAATATAATTAGGTTTTACTCTTTGTTCCGTGAAATGAGAAAAAGTACTGTTTCCAAAGTTATACTGTTAGGGCGCAACTGAGTAGTCAAATGTTGTTCCGATTTTGGTTCTTGTGAACGTAGATAACGATACGTTGCCAATATACACTTTCGGGGCATAATAGAACAATATAATTAGGTTTTACTCTTTGTTCGGTGGAATGAGAAATTGTACTGTTTGCAAAGTTATCTTTGTTAGCAAGAGTTGTCTAATGTTGTTCCGGTTTTGGTTCTTGTGAACGTAGACAACGATACGTTGCCAATATACACTCTCGGGGCATAATAGAACAATATAATTGGGTTGCACTCTTTGTTCGGTTGAATGAGAAAAATCTTGTTTCTAAAGTTATCTTGTTAGGGCGCAATGAGTAGTCTAATGTTGTTCGGTTTTGGTTCTTGTGAACGTAGACAACGATACGTTGCCAATATACACTCTCGGGGCATAATAGAACAATATAATTAGGTTTTACTCTTTGTTCGGTGGAATGAGAAAAATCTTGTTTCCAAAGTTATACTTGTTAGGGCGCAAGCGAGTTGTCTAATGTTGTTCGGTTTTGGTTCTTGTGAAAGTAGACAACGATCCGTTGCCAATATAAACTCTCAAGGCATAATAGAACAATATAATTGGGTTTCACTCTTTGTTCGGTTGAATGAGAAAAATCTTGTTTCTAAAGTTATCTTTGTTAGGGCGCAAGCGAGTAGTCTAATGTTGTTCGGTTTTGGTTCTTGTGAACGTAGACAACGATACGTTGCCAATATACACTCTCGGGGCATAATAGAACAATATAATTAGGTTTTACTCTTTGTTCGGTGGAATGAGAAAAAAAATCTTGTTTCTAAAGTTATCTTGTTAGGGCGCAACTAAGTGGTCAAATGTTGTTCCGATTTTGGTTCTTGTGAACGTAGATAACGATACGTTGCCAATATACACTCTCGGGGCATAATAGAACAATATAATTAGGTTTTACTCTTTGTTCGGTGGAGTGAGAAAAATCTTGTTTCCAAAGTTATCTTGTTAGGCGCAAGAGTTGTCTAATGTTGTTCGGTTTTGGTTCTTGTGAAAGTAGACAACGATACGTTGCCAATATAAACTCTCAAGGCATAATAGAACAATATAATTGGGTTTCACTCTTTGTTCGGTTGAATGAGAAAAAGTACTGTTTCTAAAGTTATACTGTTAGGGCGCAACTGAGTAGTCTAATGTTGTTCCGGTTTTGGTTCTTGTGAACGTAAACAACGATACGTTGCCAATATACACTCTCGGGGCATAATAGAACAATATAATTGGGTTTTACTCTTTGTTCGGTGGAATGAGAAAAAAATCTTGTTTCCAAAGTTATCTTTGTTAGGCGCAAGAGTTGTCTAATGTTGTTCGGTTTTGGTTCTTGTGAACGTAGACAACGATACGTTGCCAATATACACTCTCGGGGCATAATAGAACAATATAATTAGGTTTTACTCTTTGTTCGGTTGAATGAGAAAAAGTACTGTTTCTAAAGTTATACTGTTAGGGCGCAACTGAGTAGTCTAATGTTGTTCCGGTTTTGGTTCTTGTGAAAGTAGACAACGATACGTTGCCAATATAAACTCTCATGGCATAATAGAACAATATAATTGGGTTTCACTCTTTGTTCGGTTGAATGAGAAAAAAATCTTGTTTCTAAAGTTATACGCTAGGCGCAATGAGTAGTCTAATGTTGTTCCGGTTTTGGTTCTTGTGAACGTAGACAACGATACGTTGCCAATATACACTCTCGGGGCCTAATTGAACTATATAATTGGGTTTCTCTCTTTGTTCGGTTGAATGAGAAAAAGTTCTTTTTCTAAAGTTATACTGTTAGGGCGCAACTGAGTAGTCTAATGTTGTTCCGATTTTGGTTCTTGTGAACGTAGACAACGATACGTTGCCAATATACACTCTCGGGGCAAAATAGAACAATATAATTGGGTTTACTCTTTGTTCGGTTGAATGAGAAAAAGAACTGTTTCCAAAGTTATCTTTGTTAGGGGCGCAAGAGTAGTCTAATGTTGTTCGGTTTGGTTCTTGTGAACGTAGATAACGATACGTTGCCAATATACACTCTCGGGGCATAATAGAACAATATAATTAGGTTTTACTCTTTGTTCGGTGGAATGAGAAATTGTCTTGTTTGCAAAGTTATCTTTGTTACGGCGCAAGTAGTTGTCTAATGTTGGTTGGTTTTGGTTTCTTGTGAACGTAGACAACGATACGTTGCCAATATACACTCTCGGGGCATAATAGAACAATATAATTGGGTTTCACTCTTTGTTCGGTTGAGTGAGAAAAAAAATCTTGTTTCTAAAGTTATCTTGTTAGGGCGCAATGAGTAGTCTAATGTTGTTCGGTTTTGGTTCTTGTGAACGTAGACAACGATACGTTGCCAATATACACTCTCGGGGCATAATAGAACAATATAATTAGGTTTTACTCTTTGTTCGGTGGAATGAGAAAAATCTTGTTTCCAAAGTTATCTTTGTTAGGCGCAAGCGAGTTGTCTAATGTTGTTCGGTTTTGGTTCTTGTGAAAGTAGACAACGATCGTTGCCAATATAAACTCTCAAGGCATAATAGAACAATATAATTGGGTTTCACTCTTTGTTCGGTTGAATGAGAAAAATCTTGTTTCTAAAGTTATCTTTGTTAGGGCGCAAGCGAGTAGTCTAATGTTGTTCGGTTTTGGTTCTTGTGAACGTAGACAACGATACGTTGCCAATATACACTCTCGGGGCATAATAGAACAATATAATTAGGTTTTACTCTTTGTTCGGTGGAATGAGAAAAATCTTGTTTCCAAAGTTATCTTGTTAGGCGCAAGTGAGTTGTCTAATGTTGTTCGGTTTTGGTTCTTGTGAAAGTAGACAACGATACGTTGCCAATATAAACTCTCAAGGCATAATAGAACAACCTAATTAGGTTTCACTCTTTGTTCGGTTGAATGAGAAAAATCTTGTTTCTAAAGTTATCTTTGTTAGGCGCAATGAGTAGTCTAATGTTGTTCCGGTTTTGGTTCTTGTGAACGTAGACAACGATACGTTGCCAATATACACTCTCGGGGCATAATAGAACAATATAATTAGGTTTTACTCTTTGTTCCGTGGAATGAGAAAAATCTTGTTTCCAAAGATATCTTGTTAGGGCGCAAGGTAGTCAAATGTTGTTCGATTTTGGTTCTTGTGAACGTAGACAACGATACGTTGCCAATATAAACTCTCAAGGCATAATAGAACAATATAATTGGGTTTCACTCTTTGTTCGGTTGAATGAGAAAAAATCTTGTTTCTAAAGTTATCTTTGTTAGGGCGCAAGTGAGTAGTCTAATGTTGTTAGGTTTTGGTTCTTGTGAACGTAGACAACGATACGTTGCCAATATACACTCTCGGGGCATAATAGAACAATATAATTAGGTTTTACTCTTTGTTCGGTGGAATGAGAAAAATCTTGTTTCCAAAGTTATCTTGTTAGGCGCAATGAGTTGTCTAATGTTGTTCGGTTTTGGTTCTTGTGAAAGTAGACAACGATACGTTGCCAATATAAACTCTCAAGGCATAATAGAACAATATAATTGGGTTTCACTCTTTGTTCGGTTGAATGAGAAAAAGTACTGTTTCTAAAGTTATACTGTTAGGGCGCAACTGAGTAGTCTAATGTTGTTCCGGTTTTGGTTCTTGTTAACGTAGACAACGATACGTTGCCAATATACACTCTCGGGGCATAATAGAATAATATAATTGGGTTTCACTCTTTGTTCGGTTGAGTGAGAAAAAGTTACATTTCTAAAGTTATCTTGTTAGGCGCAAGCTTGTGTAGTCTAATGTTGTTCGGTTTTGGTTCTTGTGAACGTAGACAACGATACGTTGCCAATATACACTCTCGGGGCATAATAGAACAATATAATTAGGTTTTACTCTTTGTTCGGTTGAAATGAGAAAAATCTTGTTTCCAAAGTTATAATGTTAGGCGCGCGAGTAGTCAATGTTGTTCGATTTTGGTTCTTGTGAACGTAGATAACGATACGTTGCCAATATACACTCTCGGGGCATAATAGAACAATATAATTAGGTTTACTCTTTGTTCGGTGGGATGAGAAATTATCTTGTTTGCAAAGTTATCTTTGTTACGGCGCAAGCGAGTTGTCTAATGTTGTCGGTTTTGGTTTTTGTGAACGTAGACAACGATACGTTGCCATATATACTCTCGGGGCATAATAGAACAATATAATTGGGTTTCACTCTTTGTTCGGTTGAGTGAGAAAAAGTTTCTAAAGTTATCTTTGTTAGGGCGCAATGAGTAGTCTAATGTTGTTCGGTTTTGGTTCTTGTGAACGTAGACAACGATACGTTGCCAATATACACTCTCGGGGCATAATAGAACAATATAATTAGGTTTTACTCTTTGTTCGGTGGAATGAGAAAAATCTTGTTTCCAAAGTTATCTTGTTAGGCGCAAGCGAGTTGTCTAATGTTGTTCGGTTTTGGTTCTTGTGAAAGTAGACAACGATACGTTGCCAATATAAACTCTCAAGGCATAATAGAACAATATAATTGGGTTTCACTCTTTGTTCGGTTGAATGAGAAAAATCTTGTTTCTAAAGTTATCTTGTTAGGCGCAATGAGTAGTCTAATGTTGTTCGGTTTTGGTTCTTGTGAACGTAGACAACGATACGTTGCCAATATACACTCTCGGGGCATAATAGAACAATATAATTAGGTTTTACTCTTTGTTCGTGGAATGAGAAAAATCTTGTTTCCAAAGTTATCTTGTTAGGCGCAACTGAGTAGTCAAATGTTGTTCTGATTTTGGTTCTTGTGAACGTAGACAACAATACGTTGCCAATATACACTCTCGGGGCATAATAGAACAATATAATTGGGTTTCACTCTTTGTTCGGTGGAATGAGAAAAATCTTGTTTCCAAAGTTATCTTTGTTAGGCGCAAGCGAGTTGTCTAATGTTGTTCGGTTTTGGTTCTTGTGAAAGTAGACAACGATACGTTGCCAATATAAACTCTCAAGGCATAATAGAACAATATAATTGGGTTTCACTCTTTGTTCGGTTGAATGAGAAGAAATCTTGTTTCTAAAGTTATCTTTGTTAGGCGCAACTGAGTAGTCTAATGTTGTTCCGGTTTTGGTTCTTGTGAACGTAGACAACGATACGTTGCCAATATACACTCTCGGGGCATAATAGAACAATATAATTGGGTTTTACTCTTTGTTCGGTGGAATGAGAAAAATCTTGTTTCCAAAGTTATCTTGTTAGGCGCAAGCGAGTTGTCTAATGTTGTTAGGTTTTGGTTCTTGTGAAAGTAGACAACGATACGTTGCCAATATACACTCTCGAGGCATAATAGAACAATATAATTAGGTTTCACTCTTTGTTCGGTTGATTGAGAAAAAGTACTGTTTCTAAAGTTATCTTTGTTAGGCGCAAGCGAGTAGTCTAATGTTGTTCGGTTTTGGTTCTTGTGAACGTAGACAACGATACGTTGCCAATATACACTCTCGGGGCATAATAGAACAATATAATTAGGTTTTACTCTTTGTTGAGTGGAATGAGAAAAATCTTGTTTCCAAAGATATCTTGTTAGGCGCGCAGTAGTCAAATGTTGTTCGGATTTTCGTTTTTGTGAACGTAGACAACAATACGTTGCCAATATAAACTCTCGGGGCATAATAGAACAATATAATTGGGTTTCACTCTTTGTTCGGTTGAATGAGAAAAATCTTGTTTCTAAAGTTATCTTTGTTAGGCGCAAGCGAGTAGTCTAATGTTGTTCGGTTTTGGTTCTTGTGAACGTAGACAACGATACGTTGCCAATATACACTCTCGGGGCATAATAGAACAATATAATTAGGTTTTACTCTTTGTTCGGTGGAATGAGAAAAATCTTGTTTCCAAATTTATCTTGTTAGGGCGCAATGAGTTGTCTAATGTTGTTCGGTTTTGGTTCTTGTGAAAGTAGACAACGATACGTTGCCAATATAAACTCTCAAGGCATAATAGAACAATATAATTGGGTTTCACTCTTTGTTCGGTTGAATGAGAAAAAGTACTGTTTCTAAAGTTATACTGTTAGGCGCAAGCGAGTAGTCTAATGTTGTTCGGTTTTGGTTCTTGTGAACGTAGACAACGATACGTTGCCAATATACACTCTCGGGGCATAATAGAACAATATAATTAGGTTTTACTCTTTGTTCGTGGAATGAGAAAAATCTTGTTTCCAAAGATATCTTGTTAGGCGCAATGAGTAGTCAAATGTTGTTCGATTTTCGTTTTGTGAACGTAGACAACGATACGTTGCCAATATACACTCTCGGGGCATAATAGAACAATATAATTGGGTTTCACTCTTTGTTCGGTTGAAGTGAGAAAAATCTTGTTTCTAAAGTTATCTTGTTAGGCGCAAGCGAGTAGTCTAATGTTGTTCGGTTTTGGTTCTTGTGAACGTAGACAACGATACGTTGCCAATATACACTCTCGGGGCATAATAGAACAATATAATTAGGTTTTACTCTTTGTTCGGTGGAATGAGAAAAAGTACTGTTTCCAAAGTTATACTGTTAGGGCGCAACTGAGTTGTCTAATGTTGTTCCGGTTTTGGTTCTTGTGAAAGTAGACAACGATCCGTTGCCAATATAAACTCTCAAGGCATAATAGAACAATATAATTGGGTTTCACTCTTTGTTCGGTTGAATGAGAAAAATCTTGTTTCTAAATTTATTGTTAGGGCGCAAGCGAGTAGTCTAATGTTGTTCCGGTTTTGGTTCTTGTGAACGTAGACAACGATACGTTGCCAATATACACTCTCGGGGCATAATAGAACAATATAATTAGGTTTTACACTTTGTTCCGTGGAATGAGAAAAAGTACTGTTTCCAAAGTTATACTGTTAGGGCGCAACTGAGTAGTCAAATGTTGTTCCGATTTTGGTTCTTGTGAACGTAGATAACGATACGTTGCCAATATACACTCTCGGGGCATAATAGAACAATATAATTAGGTTTTACTCTTTGTTCGGTGGAATGAGAAAAATCTTGTTTCCAAAGTTATCTTGTTAGGCGCAATGAGTTGTCTAATGTTGTTCCGGTTTTGGTTCTTGTGAAAGTAGACAACGATCCGTTGCCAATATAAACTCTCAAGGCATAATAGAACAATATAATTGGGTTTCACTCTTTGTTCGGTTGAATGAGAAAAAGTACTGTTTCTAAAGTTATACTGTTAGGGCGCAACTGAGTAGTCTAATGTTGTTCCGGTTTTGGTTCTTGTGAACCTAGACAATGATACTGTGACATATCGAACTTCTAAAGTCTTGAAGTTACGAGGTATGTTGGCTTAGAAGGCCATAAGAGTGGTTCCGGTGAAGTCTGGAAGCTTTCGGGTGTTTTCGGTGCACTAGGTGCGCGGGCGAAAGGCTACTTTGGGCCGTGAGCCAAATCCGGCACTTGCGCGGATGAAATGACGATGTGGACATGATTTAAATCATGTGTGGAGAGGCTCGGTTCAATTTGAAAAGAATCGGAGGTCAAACGAGCCAAAAGTGAGTTGGAACGGAGAAGAAACGGTTAAAGCTGATAATTTGGCTAAGTCCTTGGAGTAGGTGATGGTCCACTGGGGGACCGGTCCACTGAAAAGGAGGCCGGTCCCGGAAGGCTGTCCGCGAGGCGGAGCTCTGCAGGACCGGTCTCTTAAGGGGGAGGCAGGTCTCCGGTGCGCAGTGGAGCAAGGCTCTCTGGGACCGGTCTGGGTTAGGAGAGGCAGGTCCCACGAGCCGAAAATGCCCGATTTGAAATTTGTTTCAAATATTGTAAAGTTGAGGGGCCTTATAGCAATTGTGCAGGGGGTTAGTTGTAAAGAGAGGGATAAAACCTCTTCTCTCTCTCTCTCTCCCTCACTCTGATCGCTCCCTCTCTCTCTCTCTCTCTTCTCGTTCGGCAAAGAAGAAGAAGAAGAGAGGAAGGAAAGAAGAAGAAGAAGAAGAAGAAGAAGAAGAAAAGGAAGAAGGAGATGGAGAAGAAGATGACGGTGATGATGATGATGACCATCTCCTCCTTCTCCCTCAAGTGGGCAAGCTCTTGAGAGGTAAGCTTGAGCTCTCCCTCTCTCTCTCTCATGGTAGATCACCTTGTAGTGGGTCTTAAACCCTAGAGTTGGGATTTATGGAACCTAGCATGCTAGCAAGATGAGTATTCCCGTTTCGTAGATCGATTTGGTGAATTTGGCTATAGTTGCATCTAGGGCATCCAAATGGGGATTTTAGAAATAGATGAGATTGATCTCATTTGACCCCATAGGAATCTAATTGGGGGTGCAACGAACGCGTTAGCGCGCTCGGTTCGGTGATCCGACGAGCGGTTGCAAAGATATTAATATTTTAATATATTCATACCGGATGTCGCGACACGCAAGATAGGAGCCCTAAATTCACGAAAACGGAGCGGGGCAACTTGAAGACGTGGGGCAACGGCACGAAGTCTCGGATCGAGATTCGGAGATCGTTCGGTTGATCGCGCACGAGTTGAGCCGAATCGGGTCACGGGTGCGCGGGCGGCCGATTGCAAGTGTCGACGAGCAATCGGAGAGCAAAACCAAGGTGGGTGTGTTTACCGAAGCGACGAGGTCGCCTGTATGTCTAAGAGTCATTTAACTCTTGTTGATGCATGTTCAATAACGCATAAGTAGAAATGCATGTTAGTGATATAGAGTAAAATGCTAAGTAGTTGCAAGTAAATGAATGAAATGCATGATAATAGCATAAAGTACGATGCTAGAAGAGTAAAAGAATGCATGCTTAGCATAATAGAAACATGCATATGAGTGGATTGATAGACATAAGAGAGCCAAGTAAAGAATGCCAAGTAAAGAATGTGAGTCATGGACTAAATGCACATATAGATCGAGTGGCATCTAACCTAGTGTAAAGAACATAGGTTATAGTAAACCTAGAGTCAATGGACCTAGGAGTGTGGCATCTAACCTAGTGTAATGAACATGGGTTATAGCAAACCTAGAGTCAATGGATCTAGGTGAGTGGCATTGAACCTAGTGTCAAGGACATAGGTTGAACAACGATGGCAATGGACCTAGTGTGAGTAAACCTAGGTCGAGCTAGAATGACATTGAACCTAGAGTTAAGACAATCTAGGTTATGTGACAAGGAATGAACCCTAGAGTCAAGTGGACCTAGGATGTAAAGAACAATGGACCTAGTGGGTCGACTCTTGAGGGTTAAGGCCAACCCTCAAGCAAAGTGGAATGGATTAGGAATCCCGGTAATTGTGAGCTCGATAGTTACGGTTCCGCGGGTGTATGCGGCATGTTCCTCTCCCCGGAAGAACCGAGGATTGTGACTAAGCAAGAACAAAGTGAGCGCTAGGGTGTATGCGGCATGTTCCTCTCCCTGTCGGGGAATCTTGGCTATGGGTGTATGCGGCATGTTCCTCTCCCGCGGATCCACGACCACGGTGCACGGACCTTCGGGCGGACCGTTGGGCGATGTGGTTCTTGGCTTGCAGGCTGAGGTGTATGTGACAGGGTCCTTCACCTCGAGCCAGGCAAAGTGCGGATTATCCGCTATTGATTGACTCGTGGCCGAGTCGGGTGGCTAGCTGGAATCAGGTAGAAAGAACCTTGAGGGCTAGTGATATGTATGGTGAACCTAAGGTAATAGACACCTTAGAAGCAAGTTGGACTTGAGATGGAAACCTAGGGTTATAGAAATCTTAGAGTTACAACGGGTATGAGTTATGAATAGCTAAGTAAGAATGAAATAGCTAAAGTACAGAATAGCAAAAAGGTAAAGAAAAGCTAAGAGCTAAAGTAATAATTTGCATGTTGCATTTGTGAGGCATGTTTTTATGTTAGTTGCAAGTTATATATCTATATATGTTTTTGGACTAACATATTTGCAGTGCCTCCTTGGACCTATTGGTCGAGCTGTTCCCTAGGGTGGCCGTACCCACGAGAACTATGGACAATAGTTCTCACCCCCGTGTTGTGGTTTTGGGGGTACAGGTATACACGTGAGCGGCGCGGCGCGGCGCGAGGCAAGGCGTAGATACGTAGATAGCGCCCTACCAGGAGACCAGGGGTAGCAGTACCCTGAGGCCGTTTTAATAGCGGGGACTAGAGGGTAGTGAGCAAAATGTAACTAACTGGTGAAATGATGTAATAATGAGTAGATTGTATTTGGAAGTCTAATGTAAATTAATCGGTGATGTAAAATGAATGTGGAATGAATGTAATAACATAAGATGTGTTTATGTTGTTTGATACCTAGCTTCCTTATGCAATCGTTGTATGTTGAATACGTTCCCGATTAGAACCTTCTTGTAATTATATCGATTGCGACGCCTTGGACGTACGGGGAAACTCTGTCCGATTCGGCGGTCTGCGCGCCGAATCCGGCGAATTGGCGGGCTTGGGGCGTGACAGAGTAGTTGGTATCAGAGCATAATTAGAGAATGGGACAATGGTTTAGGTGAACCTAGGAGACCCTAGGATAGTAAACCATAGGAGAATAAGGCTCGTGAGAGACGAGGACTTGTGACTATTGGCGAAAGGTTAATCGATTGGGTCAAGAGTTAGAAACCTCTAAGACGGATATTAGAGGTAGACTCGAGGTGTGGTTTATTCTCAGAGGATGTTCATGTTGGGTATACACAACATGAAGCGAGTGATGAGAATAGATGCCCGTGCATGACTTTCTCCCGATTTGAGTCAATGTTAAGTTGTTTCGTGCTTGACCTACAAGGTTGAGAGTTAATCGAGTGGTCCTGTTTCAGGAAAAGATGGCACGCGTGGCGATCTTCACCGGATCGGCGCGGGAGGGAACAAGTAGTGTTCTGAGCAACCGAGGCGAGTGGAGACCGGTGCTCGCGAGCGGATGAGTACGCTCGTGGGCGTAGTCTTTGCGACAGGAGGAGCAGATCAAGGAGCTCCATGAGTTGTTGGCACGACAGGTTGCGGCGGCCGCGCCGGTAGCAGCGCGCCGTGTGCCGACGGGAATGGCGACGGATTCGGGAGCAGCTCCTGGTTCTGTGGAAATGGAGGCAGAGAAGGAACGGGCTTTGGCGGCCCTTATGGCCTTCAAGGAGTTCGATCCGCCTATCTTCGATGGAGAGAACGTCGATCCATGGATCGTAGAGATGTGGATTGACTCTATGGAAACGCTCTTTGAGGAGCTACACACCTTGGAGCGGGACAAGGTACCTTTAGCTGTTCATTGCTTGAAGCAGTCAGCGAAGGCGTGGTGGAACGGCATTCGACGAGATCGATTGCCTAGTCTCCCTCCTATGGCGTGGGATGAGTTTCGGGGATTAATATTCTCTACATACTTCCCCGACACTGAGAAGAGAAAGCTACAAGACCAGTTCAGGAAGCTGCGGCAAGGAGACCGCTCTGTGAGAGAATACGAGCGAGAGTTTTCTCGTATCGTGAATTGTGTCCCGGATGTGGTGCGGGACGACAAGGAAAGAGCCGAATGGTTCCTGCATGGACTTCGACCGGGGATTTACAAGAAGGTGCAAATCCTTAAGCTCACAACTTTTGCGGAGGTGTTGGACCGGGCATTGTGGGCCGAACATGGCAAGGCTTTCGTGCGTGAGGAGCGCGAATCTCGTAAGCATGAGCGAGGAGGGGCGAGGCCATCGTTGAGCAATTTGGGTGGTCAGTCAAGTTCTAGACACCACTCAAGGTCGTCCTCTACCCGATCCTCCTCTGGATGCGTGATCTGTGGTGGCTCCCACCAGGCGCGGCGGTGTGCGCTGCGTGACGGAAGGTGTATTCGTTGTGGGCAGCCAGGCCATATGCGGGATGAGTGCCCGCAAGGCGAGAGTCATACACGATGATGGCGACGATGTTCTCCTCTAGGACAACTTTGTGGACGTGCGGACCTTTGGCACGGTGCGGAGAGCGGGGTGTGGTGATCAAGCAGCCGGAGGGTTCGCGGCGGCGTCAGCGGTCACGGACCTACGACCGGGTTGCGGAGTCTGCTGCGACGATTTCGGGCGGTATGAGTTAATTTAATCAGCGAGAAGCTTACGCATGATTTTGAGTAATGCATTGCATGCATTCATTGAATGGTCGATTGCTACTATTGATACATCATTATAGTAGGGACCTAGTGACGGGTGAGAGGAGATACCCGGGCATGCTTGCAGTGTGAAAGTGTGGCGCCTGCTAGAGCAGGTAGAAAGCCAAGTGGCACTAGCAAATGGCTAGTTGCGATTCGTGGGCGAGACGAAGTGGTGCGGCGACTCTTAAGGCCACGAGTCGTAGATTGCGAGAGTTAAGCGTGATACTTGAGGATACCGAGTAATCCGAATGTTTCGGATGTAGTACCGATGACCAGAACGGTGGAAGTAGAACCATTGTTGAGAGCATGATCGACTAGTTGCGTACGCGCGTGTGAGGCCAAGTGATACCTCGAATTGAGGTGGGCGAGTGGTGCTCGTGCATAGGCCGAGCGGCCAGATGCCTGGCATAGTTAGAACCACTATTGAGGAAATAGTTGGTTAGCGTTGAATTTGGCCTGTGGGCCTAGCGATACCTCCATGTGGGGTTAGAAAAGTTGCTTAGTAGGCGGTGCGTGGGCGCGATCCTTAGGCGAGACTTAGCGTAGAAACGCTACAGAGGCGTGGAACGCCCGAGTACAGGTACTCGTAGAGTGCGGTTTCGATTCAGCTGAGAGAGTGGATTGACAGTAGCACTTTAGCGTTGCTAAGTGTGAAGCGGGCCATGGATCACTCGTGGGGCTGATGGCTTGCACTAGGTGCCAAGGAGTCGATAGATTGCGTAGCTCTATAGAGCATGTCGTGTAGGATGACGTTAGCGGGTAGTGCTTGGGGACGACCTGTGCCTGGACCATTTGTGGACTGTGGAGCACAGGCCCGTTGGGCGGCGCGATCGGTACGAGAGCGGACGGCCGGTACTGTTGGTGGGGCGAGAGTTTTGGTTAGGACGGTAGTCCGAGCTTGGACCCGAGAACGTGAAAATGCCACGTGTTGGATCTTAAGATCGATAATGCGCCGAGGGTGCGGTTGTGACCCAATCCGAGAGTTGAGTGTGGATTGGGGTCTTGATTGCTCCTGATTGGAGTGTGTGCGAATTCCCAAGTGAGAATTTCGCCGAAAGTGGGTGATTGGATCTGAGTGCGCTCAGAGATGAGATGAGTAAACGCAAGGTGAAGTTTCTTGCAAACTGTTTGCAAGTGATGTTGGAGCGTGAGAGGTCGTTGAATGTCGACTTGCGCTTCCACTAATGTTTATCGGAGTTGTAATGCACTTTTGAAGTTGTGCTTAGCAAATGTGAATGAAACTAGTCTCACATTCTTCGTGATGGGCCTATGAATGATTCTAATTAGTGAAAGGCCGCTCCGAAGAAAAAAAAAAAGTGCATTGGAATCTCCTAAATTACTCGATAAATTGAATTGGATTGTGAGTTGATGGAGATGAGTAAGTTTCGCGGACGAAACTCTTTTAAGGAGGGGAGAATGTGACATATCGAACTTCTAAAGTCTTGAAGTTACGAGGTATGTTGGCTTAGAAGGCCATAAGAGTGGTTAGGTGAAGTACGGAAGCTTTCAGGTGTTTTCGGTGCACTAGGTGCGAAAACGGAGCCCGAAAGGCTACTTTGGGCCGTGAGCCAAATCCGGCACTTGCGCGGATGAAATGACGATGTGGACATGATTTAAATCATGTGTGGAGAGGCTCGGTTCGATTTGAAAAGAATCGGAGGTCAAACGAGCCAAAAGTGAGTTGGAACGGAGAAGAAACGGAAAAAGCTGAAAATTTGGCTAAGTCCTTGGAGTAGGCTGATGGTCACTGGGGGGCCGGTCCACTGAGGAGGCCGGTCCGGAAGGCTGTCCGCGAGAGCGAGCTCTGCAGGACCGGTCTCTTAAGGGGAGACGGTCTCTCAGTGAGTGGAGCAAGGCTCTGGGACCGGTCTGGGTTAGGGAGGCAGGTCCACGCAAAATGCCCGGTTTGATTTGTTTTTGTAAAGTTGAGGGGCCTTATAGCAATTGTGCAGGGGGTTAGTTGTAAAGAGAGGGATAAAACCTCTTCTCTCTCTCTCTCTCTCCCTCACTCTGATCGCTCCCTCTCTCTCTCTCTCTCTTCTCTGTTCGACAGCAAGAAGAAGAGAAGAAGGAAAGAAGAAGAAGAAGAAGAAGAAGAAGAAGAAGAAAAGGAAGAAGGAGATGGAGAAGAAGATGACGGTGATGATGATGATGACCATCTCCTCCTTCTCCCTCAAGTGGGCAAGCTCTTGAGAGGTAAGCTTGAGCTCTCCCTCTCTCTCTCTCATGGTAGATCCCCTTGTAGTGGGTCTTAAACCCTAGAGTTGGGATTTATGGAACCCTAGCATGCTAGCAAGATGAGTATTCCCCATTTCGTAGATCGATTTGGTGAATTTGGCTATAGTTGCATCTAGGGCATCCAAATGGGGATTTTAGAAATAGATGAGATTGATCTCATTTGACCCCATAGGAATCTAATTGGGGGTGCAACGAACGCGTTGGCGCGCTCGGTTCGGTGATCCGACGAGCGGTTGCAAAGATATTAATATTTTAATATATTCATACCAGATGTCCGCAGCACGCAAGATAGGAGCCCTAAATTCATGAAAACGGGCCCGGGGCAACTTGAAGACGTGGGGCAACGGCACGAAGTCTCGGATCGAGATTCGGAGATCGTTCGGTTGGTCGCGCACGAGTTGAGCCGAATCGGGTCACGGGTGCATGCGGGCGACGATTGCAAGTGTCGACGAGCAATCGGAGAGCAAAACCAAGGTGGGTGTGTTCAGAAGCGACTAGGTCGCCTGTATGTCTAAGAGTCATTTAACTCTTGTTGATGCATGTTCAATAACGCATAAGTAGAAATGCATGTTAGTGATATAGAGTAAAATGCTAAGTAGTTGCAAGTAAATGAATGAAATGCATGATAATAGCATAAAGTACGATGCTAGAAGAGTAAAAGAATGCATGCTTAGCATAATAGAAACATGCATATGAGTGGATTGATAGACATAAGAGAGCCAAGTAAAGAATGCCAAGTAAAGAATGTGAGTCATGGACTAAATGCACATATAGATCGAGTGGCATCTAACCTAGTGTAAAGAACATAGGTTATAGTAAACCTAGAGTCAATGGACCTAGGAGTGTGGCATCTAACCTAGTGTAATGAACATGGGTTATAGCAAACCTAGAGTCAATGGATCTAGGTGAGTGGCATTGAACCTAGTGTCAAGGACATAGGTTGAACAACGATGGCAATGGACCTAGTGTGAGTAAACCTAGGTCGAGCTAGAATGACATTGAACCTAGAGTTAAGACAATCTAGGTTATGTGACAAGGAATGAACCCTAGAGTCAAGTGGACCTAGGATGTAAAGAACAATGGACCTAGTGGGTCGACTCTTGAGGGTTAAGGCCAACCCTCAAGCAAAGTGGAATGGATTCCGGAATCCCAGTAATTGTGAGCTCGATAGTTCTGGTTCCGCGGGTGTATGCGGCATGTTCCTCTCCCACCGGAAGAACTTCGAGGATTGTGACTAAGCAAGAACAAAGTGAGCGCTAGGGTGTATGCGGCATGTTCCTCTCCCTATCAGGGAATCTTGGCTATGGGTGTATGCGGCATGTTCCTCTCCCACTGGCAGATCCCTGACCACGGTGCACGGACCTTCGGGCGGACCGTTGGGCGATGTGGTTCTTGGCTTGCAGGCTGAGGTGTAAGTGACAGGGTCCTTCACCTCGAGCCAGGCAAAGTGCGGATTATCCGCTATTGATTGACTCGTGGCCGAGTCGGGTGGCTAGCTGGAATCAGGTAGAAAGAACCTTGAGGGCTAGTGATATGTATGGTGAACCTAAGGTAATAGACACCTTAGAAGCAAGTTGGACTTGAGATGGAAACCTAGGGTTATAGAAACCTTAGAGTTACAACGGGTATGAGTTATGAATAGCTAAGTAAGAATGAAATAGCTAAAGTACAGAATAGCGAAAAGGTAAAGAAAAGCTAAGAGCTAAAGTAATAATTTGCATGTTGCACTTGTGAGGCATGTTTTTATGTTAGTTGCAAGTTATATACCTATATATGTTTTTGGACTAACATATTTGCAGTGCCTCCTTGGACCTATTGGTCGAGCTGTTCTCTTGGGTGACCGTACCCACGAGAACTATGGACAATAGTTCTCACCCCCGTGTTGTGGTTTTGGGGGTACAGGTATACACGTGAGCGGCGCAGCAGCGGCGCGAGGCAAGGGCGTAGATCTGTAGATAGCGCCCTACCAGGAGACCAGAGGTAGCAGTACCCTGAGGCCGTTTTAATAGCGGGGACTAGAGGGTAGTGAGCAAAATGTAACTAACTGGTGAAATGATGTAATAATGAGTAGATTGTATTTGGAAGTCTAATGTAAATTAATCGGTGATGTAAAATGAATGTGGAATGAATGTAATAACATAAGATGTGTTTATGTTGTTTGATACCTAGCTTCCTTATGCAATCGTTGTATGTTGAATACTGTTCCCAGTTGGAACCTTCTTGTAATTATATCGATTGCGACGCCTTGGACGTACAGGGGAAACTCTGTCCGTTCGGCGGTCTGCCGGCGCCGAATCCGATCGAATTGGCGGGCTCGGGCGTGAGATACGTTGCGAATATACACTCTCGGGGCATAATAGAACAATATAATTGGGTTTCACTCTTTGTTCGGTTGAATGAGAAAAAGTACTGTTTCCAAAGTTATACTGTTAGGGCGCAACTGAGTTGTCTAATGTTGTTCCGGTTTTGGTTCTTGTGAAAGTAGACAACGATACGTTGCCAATATAAACTCTCAAGGCATAATAGAACAATATAATTGGGTTTCACTCTTTGTTCGGTTGAATGAGAAAAAGTACTGTTTCTAAAGTTATACTGTTAGGGCGCAACTGAGTTGTCTAATGTTGTTCCGGTTTTGGTTCTTGTGAAAGTAGACAACGATACGTTACCAATATACACTCTCGAGGCATAATAGAACATTATAATTAGGTTTCACTCTTTGTTCGGTTGAATGAGAAAAAGTACTGTTTCTAAAGTTATACTGTTAGGGCGCAACTGAGTAGTCTAATGTTGTTCCGGTTTTGGTTCTTGTGAACGTAGATAACGATACGTTGCCAATATACACACTCGGGGCATAATAGAACAATATAATTAGGTTTTACTCTTTGTTCGGGGGAATGAGAAAAAGAATTGTTTCCAATGTTATACTGTTAGGGCGCAACCGAGTAGTCTAATGTTGTTCCGGTTTTGGTTCTTGTGAACGTAGACAACGATACGTTGCCAATATACACTCTCGGGGCATAATAGAACAATATAATTGGGTTTCACTCTTTGTTCGGTTGAATGAGAAAAAGTTCGGTTTCTAAAGTTATACCGTTAGTGGCGCAACTGTGTAGTCTAATGTTGTTCCGGTTTTGGTTCTTGTGAACGTAGACAACGATACGTTGCCAATATACACTCTCGGGGCATAATAGAACAATATAATTAGGTTTTACTCTTTGTTCCGTGAAATGAGAAAAAGTACTGTTTCCAAAGTTATAATGTTAGGGCGCAACTGAGTAGTCTAATGTTGTTCCGGTGTTGGTTCTTGTGAACGTAGACAACGATACGTTGCCAATATACACTCTCGGGGCATAATAGAACAATATAATTGGGTTTCACTCTTTGTTCGGTTGAATGAGAAATTGTACTTGTTTGCAAAGTTATATCACTGCGCAACTGAGTAGTCTAATGTTGTTCCGGTTTTGGTTCTTGTGAACGTAGACAACGATACGTTGCCATTATATACTCTCGGGCATAATAGAACAATATAATTGGGTTTCACTCTTTGTTCGGTTGAGTGAGAAAAAGTACTGTTTCTAAAGTTATACTGTTAGGGCGCAACTGAGTAGTCTAATGTTGTTCCGGTTTTGGTTCTTGTGAACGTAGACAACGATACGTTGCCAATATACACTCTCGGGGCATAATAGAACAATATAATTAGGTTTTACTCTTTGTTCGGTGGAATGAGAAAAAGTACTGTTTCCAAAGTTATACTGTTAGGGCGCAACTGAGTTGTCTAATGTTGTTCCGGTTTTGGTTCTTGTGAAAGTAGACAACGATACGTTGCCAATATAAACTCTCAAGTCATAATAGAACAATATAATTGGGTTTCACTCTTTGTTCGGTTGAATGAGAAAAAGTACTGTTTCTAAAGTTATACTGTTAGGGCGCAACTGAGTAGTCTAATGTTGTTCCGGTTTTGGTTCTTGTGAACGTAGACAACGATACGTTGCCAATATACACTCTCGGGGCATAATAGAACAATATAATTTGGTTTTACTCTTTGTTCGGTGGAATGAGAAAAAGTACTGTTTCCAAAGTTATACTGTTAGGGCGCAACTGAGTTGTCTAATGTTGTTCCGGTTTTGGTTCTTGTGAAAGTAGACAACGATACGTTGCCAATATAAACTCTCAAGGCATAATAGAACAATATAATTGGGTTTCACTCTTTGTTCGGTTGAATGAGAAAAAGTACTGTTTCTAAAGTTATACTGTTAGGGCGCAACTGAGTAGTCTAATGTTGTTCCGGTTTTGGTTCTTGTGAAAGTAGACAACGATACGTTGCCAATATAAACTCTCAAGTCATAATAGAACAATATAATTGGGTTTCACTCTTTGTTCGGTTGAATGAGAAAAAGTACTGTTTCTAAAGTTATACTGTTAGGGCGCAACTGAGTAGTCTAATGTTGTTCCGGTTTTGGTTCTTGTGAACGTAGACAACGATACGTTGCCAATATAAACTCTCAAGGCATAATAGAACAATATAATTGGGTTTCACTCTTTGTTCGGTTGAATGAGAAAAAGTACTGTTTCTAAAGTTATACTGTTAGGGCGCAACTGAGTTGTCTAATGTTGTTCCGGTTTTGGTTCTTGTGAAAGTAGACAACGATACATTTCCAATATACACTCTCGAGGCATAATAGAACATTATAATTAGGTTTCACTCTTTGTTCGGTTGAATGAGAAAAAGTACTGTTTCTAAAGTTATACTGTTAGGGCGCAACTGAGTAGTCTAATGTTGTTCCGGTTTTGGTTCTTGTGAACGTAGATAACGATACGTTGCCAATATACACACACGGGGCATAATAGAACAATTTAATTAGGTTTTACTCTTTGTTCGGTGGAATGAGAAAAAGAATTGTTTCCAATGTTATACTGTTAGGGCGCAACTGAGTAGTCTAATGTTGTTCGGTTTTGGTTCTTGTGAACGTAGACAACGATACGGTGCCAATATACACTCTCGGGGCATAATAGAATAATATAATTGGGTTTCTTCGGTTGAATGAGAAAAAGTACTGTTTCTAAAGTTATAATGTTAGGGCGCAACTGTGTAGTCTAATGTTGTTCCGGTTTTGGTTCTTGTGAACGTAGACAACGATACGTTGCCAATATACACTCTCGGGGCATAATAGAACAATATAATTAGGTTTTACTCTTTGTTCCGTGAAATGAGAAAAAGTATTGTTTCCAAATTTATACTGTTAGGGCGCAACTGAGTAGTCAAATGTTGTTCCGATTTTGGTTCTTGTGAACGTAGATAACGATACGTTGCCAATATACACTCTCGGGGCATAATAGAACAATATAATTAGGTTTTACTCTTTGTTCGGTGGAATGAGAAATTGTACTGTTTGCAAAGTTATACTGTTACGGCGCAACTGAGTTGTCTAATGTTGGTCTGGTTTTGGTTTTTGTGAACGTAGACAACGATACGTTGCCAATATATACTCTCGGGGCATAATAGAACAATATAATTGGGTTTCACTCTTTGTTCGGTTGAGTGAGAAAAAGTACTGTTTCTAAAGTTATACTGTTAGGGCGCAACTGAGTAGTCTAATGTTGTTCCGGTTTTGGTTCTTGTGAACGTAGACAACGATACGTTGCCAATATACACTCTCGGGGCATAATAGAACAATATAATTAGGTTTTACTCTTTGTTCGGTGGAATGAGAAAAAGTACTGTTTCCAAAGTTATACTGTTAGGCGCAACTGAGTTGTCTAATGTTGTTCCGGTTTTGGTTCTTGTGAAAGTAGACAACGATCCGTTGCCAATATAAACTCTCAAGGCATAATAGAACAATATAATTGGGTTTCACTCTTTGTTCGGTTGAATGAGAAAAAGTACTGTTTCTAAAGTTATACTGTTAGGGCGCAACTGAGTAGTCTAATGTTGTTCCGGTTTTGGTTCTTGTGAACGTAGACAACGATACGTTGCCAATATACACTCTCGGGGCATAATAGAACAATATAATTAGGTTTTACTCTTTGTTCCGTGGAATGAGAAAAAGTACTGTTTCCAAAGTTATACTGTTAGGGCGCAACTGAGTAGTCAAATGTTGTTCCGATTTTGGTTCTTGTGAACGTAGATAACGATACGTTGCCAATATACACTCTCGGGGCATAATAGAACAATATAATTAGGTTTTACTCTTTGTTCGGTGGAATGAGAAAAAGTACTGTTTCCAAAGTTATACTGTTAGGGCGCAACTGAGTTGTCTAATGTTGTTCCGGTTTTGGTTCTTGTGAAAGTAGACAACGATACGTTGCCAATATAAACTCTCAAGGCATAATAGAACAATATAATTGGGTTTCACTCTTTGTTCGGTTGAATGAGAAAAACTGCGTTTCTAAAGTTATACCGTTAGGGCGCAAATCGAGTAGTCTAATGTTGTTCCGGTTTTGGTTCTTGTGAACGTAGACAACGATACGTTGCCAATATACACTCTCGGGGCATAATAGAACAATATAATTAGGTTTTACTCTTTGTTCGGTGGAATGAGAAAAAGTACTGTTTCCAAAGTTATACTGTTAGGGCGCAACTGAGTTGTCTAATGTTGTTCCGGTTTTGGTTCTTGTGAAAGTAGACAACGATACGTTGCCAATATAAACTCTCAAGGCATAATAGAACAATATAATTGGGTTTCACTCTTTGTTCGGTTGAATGAGAAAAAGTACTGTTTCTAAAGTTATACTGTTAGGGCGCAAATGAGTAGTCTAATGTTGTTCCGGTTTTGGTTCTTGTGAACGTAGACAACGATACGTTGCCAATATACACTCTCGGGGCATAATAGAACAATATAATTAGGTTTTACTCTTTGTTCCGTGGAATGAGAAAAAGTACTGTTTCCAAAGATATACTGTTAGGGCGCAACTGAGTAGTCAAATGTTGTTCCGATTTTCGTTTTTGTGAACGTAGACAACAATACGTTGCCAATATAAACTCTCAAGGCATAATAGAACAATATAATTGGGTTTCACTCTTTGTTCGGTTGAATGAGAAAAATCGTTTCTAAAGTTATACTGTTAGGGCGCAACTGAGTAGTCTAATGTTGTTCCGGTTTTGGTTCTTGTGAACGTAGACAACGATACGTTGCCAATATACACTCTCGGGGCAGAATAGAACAATATAATTAGGTTTTACTCTTTGTTCGGTGGAATGAGAAAAAGTACTGTTTCCAATGTTATACTGTTAGGGCGCAACTGAGTTGTCTAATGTTGTTCCGGTTTTGGTTCTTGTGAAAGTAGACAACGATACGTTGCCAATATAAACTCTCAAGGCATAATAGAACAATATAATTGGGTTTCACTCTTTGTTCGGTTGAATGAGAAAAAGTAATTTTTCTAAAGTTATACTGTTAGGGCGCAACTGAGTAGTCTAATGTTGTTCCGGTTTTGGTTCTTGTGAACGTAGACAACGATACGTTGCCAATATACACTCTCGGGGCATAATAGAACAATATAATGAGGTTTTACTCATTGTTCCGTGGAATGAGAAAAGTACTGCTTTCCAAAGATATACTCGTTAGGGCGCAATCGAGTAGTCAAATGTTGTTCGATTTTCGTTTTGTGAACGTAGACAACAATACGTTGCCAATATACACTCTCGGGCATAATAGAACAATATAATTGGGTTTCACTCTTTGTTCGGTTGAGTGAGAAAAAGTACGTTTCTAAAGTTATACGTTAGGCGCAACCGAGTAGTCTAATGTTGTTCGGTTTTGGTTCTTGTGAACGTAGACAACGATACGTTGCCAATATACACTCTCGGGGCATAATAGAACAATATAATTAGGTTTTACTCTTTGTTCGGTGGAATGAGAAAAAGTACTGTTTCCAAAGTTATACTGTTAGGGCGCAACTGAGTTGTCTAATGTTGTTCCGGTTTTGGTTCTTGTGAAAGTAGACAACGATCCGTTGCCAATATAAACTCTCAAGGCATAATAGAACAATATAATTGGGTTTCACTCTTTGTTCGGTTGAATGAGAAAAAGTACTGTTTCCAAAGTTATACTGTTAGGGCGCAACTGAGTTGTCTAATGTTGTTCCGGTTTTGGTTCTTGTGAAAGTAGACAACGATACGTTGCCAATATAAACTCTCAAGGCATAATAGAACAATATAATTGGGTTTCACTCTTTGTTCGGTTGAATGAGAAAAATCGTTTCTAAAGTTATACCGTTAGTTAGGCGAGTAGTCTAATGTTGTTCCGGTTTTGGTTCTTGTGAACGTAGACAACGATACGTTGCCAATATACACTCTCGGGGCATAATAGAACAATATAATTTGGTTTTACTCTTTGTTCGGTGGAATGAGAAAAAGTACTGTTTCCAAAGTTATACTGTTAGGGCGCAACTGAGTTGTCTAATGTTGTTCCGGTTTTGGTTCTTGTGAAAGTAGACAACGATCCGTTGCCAATATAAACTCTCAAGGCATAATAGAACAATATAATTGGGTTTCACTCTTTGTTCGGTTGAATGAGAAAAAGTATCGTTTCTAAAGTTATACCGTTAGGCGCAACCGAGTAGTCTAATGTTGTTCCGGTTTTGGTTCTTGTGAACGTAGACAACGATACGTTGCCAATATACACTCTCGGGCATAATAGAACAATATATTTAGGTTTTACTCTTTGTTCCGTGGAATGAGAAAAAGTACTGTTTCCAAAGTTATACTGTTAGGGCGCAACTGAGTAGTCAAATGTTGTTCCGATTTTGGTTCTTGTGAACGTAGATAACGATACGTTGCCAATATACACTCTCGGGGCATAATAGAACAATATAATTAGGTTTTACTCTTTGTTCGGTGGAATGAGAAAAAGTACTGTTTCCAAAGTTATACTATTAGGGCGCAACTGAGTTGTCTAATGTTGTTCCGGTTTTGGTTCTTGTGAAAGTAGACAACGATACGTTGCCAATATAAACTCTCAAGGCATAATAGAACAATATAATTGGGTTTCACTCTTTGTTCGGTTGAATGAGAAAAAGTACTGTTTCTAAAGTTATACTGTTAGGGCGCAACTGAGTAGTCTAATGTTGTTCCTGTTTTGGTTCTTGTGAACGTATACAACGATACGTTGCCAATATACACTCTCGGGGCATAATAGAACAATATAATTAGGTTTTACTCTTTGTTCGGTGGAATGAGAAAAAGTACTGTTTCCAAAGTTATCTTAGGGCGCAACGAGTTGTCTAATGTTGTTCGGTATTGGTTCTTGTGAAAGTAGACAACGATACGTTGCCAATATAAACTCTCAAGGCATAATAGAACAATATAATTGGGTTTCACTCTTTGTTCGGTTGAATGAGAAAAAGTACTGTTTCTAAAGTTATACTGTTAGGGCGCAACTGAGTAGTCTAATGTTGTTCGGTTTGGTTCTTGTGAACGTAGACAACGATACGTTGCCAATATACACTCTGGGCATAATAGAACAATATAATTAGGTTTTACTCTTTGTTCCGTGGAATGAGAAAAAGTGTTTCCAAAGATATACCGTTAGGCGCAACGAGTAGTCAAATGTTGTTCCGATTTTCGTTTTGTGAACGTAGACAACAATACGTTGCCAATATAAACTCTCAAGGCATAATAGAACAATATAATTGGGTTTCACTCTTTGTTCGGTTGAATGAGAAAAAGTACTGTTTCTAAAGTTATACTGTTAGGGCGCAACTGAGTAGTCTAATGTTGTTCCGGTTTTGGTTCTTGTGAACGTAGACAACGATACGTTGCCAATATACACTCTCGGGGCATAATAGAACAATATAATTAGGTTTTACTCTTTGTTCCGTGGAATGAGAAAAAGTACTGTTTCCAAAGATATACTGTTAGGGCGCAACTGAGTAGTCAAATGTTGTTCCGATTTTCGTTTTTGTGAACGTAGACAACAATACGTTGCCAATATAAACTCTCAAGGCATAATAGAACAATATAATTGGGTTTCACTCTTTGTTCGGTTGAATGAGAAAAGCATCGTTTCTAAAGTTATACTGTAAGGGCCCAATTGAGTATTCTAATGTTGTTCCGGTTTGGTTCTTGTGAACGTAGACAACGATACGTTGCCAATATACACTCTCGGGGCATAATAGAACAATATAATTAGGTTTTACTCTTTGTTCGGTGGAATGAGAAAAAGTACGTTTCCAAAGTTATACTTGTTAGGGCGCAACCGAGTTGTCTAATGTTGTTCGGTTTTGGTTCTTGTGAAAGTAGACAACGATACGTTGCCAATATAAACTCTCAAGGCATAATAGAACAATATAATTGGGTTTCACTCTTTGTTCTTGAATGAGAAAAAGTACCGTTTCTAAAGTTATACCGTTAGGCGCAACCGAGTAGTCTAATGTTGTTCCGGTTTTGGTTCTTGTGAACGTAGACAACGATACGTTGCCAATATACACTCTCGGGGCATAATAGAACAATATAATTAGGTTTTACACTTTGTTCCGTGGAATGAGAAAAAGTACTGTTTCCAAAGATATACTGTTAGGGCGCAACTGAGTAGTCAAATGTTGTTCCGATTTTCGTTCTTGTGAACGTAGACAACAATACGTTGCCAATATACACTCTCGGGGCATAATAGAACAATATAATTGGGTTTCACTCTTTGTTCGGTTGAGTGAGAAAAAGTACTGTTTCTAAAGTTATACTGTTAGGGCGCAACTGAGTAGTCTAATGTTGTTCCGGTTTTGGTTCTTGTGAACGTAGACAACGATACGTTGCCAATATACACTCTCGGGGCATAATAGAACAATATAATTAGGTTTTACTCTTTGTTCGGTGGAATGAGAAAAAGTACTGTTTCCAAAGTTATACTGTTAGGGCGCAACTGAGTTGTCTAATGTTGTTCCGGTTTTGGTTCTTGTGAAAGTAGACAACGATCCGTTGCCAATATAAACTCTCAAGGCATAATAGAACAATATAATTGGGTTTCACTCTTTGTTCGGTTGAATGAGAAAAGTACCGTTTCCAAAGTTATACCGTTAGGCGCAACCGAGTTGTCTAATGTTGTTCCGGTTTGGTTCTTGTGAAAGTAGACAACGATACGTTGCCAATATAAACTCTCAAGTCATAATAGAACAATATAATTGGGTTTCACTCTTTGTTCGGTTGAATGAGAAAAAGTACTGTTTCTAAAGTTATACTGTTAGGGCGCAACTGAGTAGTCTAATGTTGTTCCGGTTTTGGTTCTTGTGAACGTAGACAACGATACGTTGCCAATATACACTCTCGGGGCATAATAGAACAATATAATTGGGTTTTACTCTTTGTTCGGTGGAATGAGAAAAAGTACTGTTTCCAAAGTTATACTGTTAGGGCGCAAATCCGAGTTGTCTAATGTTGTTCCGTTTTGTTTCTTTTGAAAGTAGACAACGATCCGTTGCCAATATAAACTCTCAAGGCATAATAGAACAATATAATTGGGTTTCACTCTTTGTTCGGTTGAATGAGAAAAAGTACTGTTTCTAAAGTTATACTGTTATGGCGCAACTGAGTAGTCTAATGTTGTTCCGGTTTTGGTTCTTGTGAACGTAGACAACGATACGTTGCCAATATACACTCTCGGGGCATAATAGAACAATATATTTAGGTTTTACTCTTTGTTCCGTGGAATGAGAAAAAGTACTGTTTCCAAAGTTATACTGTTAGGGCGCAACTGAGTAGTCAAATGTTGTTCCGATTTTGGTTCTTGTGAACGTAGATAACGATACGTTGCCAATATACACTCTCGGGGCATAATAGAACAATATAATTAGGTTTTACTCTTTGTTCGGTGGAATGAGAAAAAGTACTGTTTCCAAAGTTATACTGTTAGGGCGCAACTGAGTTGTCTAATGTTGTTCCGGTTTTGGTTCTTGTGAAAGTAGACAACGATACGTTGCCAATATAAACTCTCAAGGCATAATAGAACAATATAATTGGGTTTCACTCTTTGTTCGGTTGAATGAGAAAAAGTACTGTTTCTAAAGTTATACTGTTAGGGCGCAACTGAGTAGTCTAATGTTGTTCCGATTTTGGTTCTTGTGAACGTAGACAACGATACGTTGCCAATATACACTCTCGGGGCATAATAGAACAATATAATTAGGTTTTACTCTTTGTTCGGTGGAATGAGAAAAAGTACTGTTTCCGAAGTTATACTGTTAGGGCGCAACTGAGTTGTCTAATGTTGTTCCGGTTTTGGTTCTTGTGAAAGTAGACAACGATACGTTGCCAATATAAACTCTCAAGGCATAATAGAACAATATAATTGGGTTTCACTCTTTGTTCGGTTGAATGAGAAAAAGTACTGTTTCTAAAGTTATACTGTTAGGGCGCAACTGAGTAGTCTAATGTTGTTCCGGTTTTGGTTCTTGTGAACGTAGACAACGATACGTTGCCAATATACACTCTCGGGGCATAATAGAACAATATAATTAGGTTTTACTCTTTGTTCCGTGGAATGAGAAAAAGTACTGTTCCCAAAGATATACTGTTAGGCGCAATCGAGTAGTCAAATGTTGTTCCGATTTTCGTTTTTGTGAACGTAGACAACAATACGTTGCCAATATAAACTCTCAAGGCATAATAGAACAATATAATTGGGTTTCACTCTTTGTTCGGTTGAATGAGAAAAAGTACTGTTTCTAAAGTTATACTGTTAGGGCGCAACTGAGTAGTCTAATGTTGTTCCGGGTTTTGTTTTTTGTGACCGTAGACAACGATTCGTTGCCAATATACACTCTCGGGGCATAATAGAACAATATATTTGGGTTTTTCTCTTTGTTCGGTGGAATGAGAAAAAGTACTGTTTCCAAAATTATACTGTTAGGGCGCAACTGAGTTGTCTAATGTTGTTCCGGTTTTGGTTCTTGTGAAAGTAGACAACGATACGTTGCCAATATAAACTCTCAAGGCATAATAGAACAATATAATTGGGTTTCACTCTTTGTTCGGTTGAATGAGAAAAAGTACTGTTTCTAAAGTTATACCTGTTAGGCGCAATCGAGTAGTCTAATGTTGTTCCGGTTTTGGTTCTTGTGAACGTAGACAACGATACGTTGCCAATATACACTCTCGGGCATAATAGAACAATATAATTAGGTTTTACACTTTGTTCGTGGAATGAGAAAAAGTAATTGTTTCCAAAGATATACTGTTAGGGCGCAACAGAGTAGTCTAATGTTGTTCCGATTTTGGTTCTTGTGAACGTAGACAACAATACGTTGCCAATATACACTCTCGGGGCATAATAGAACAATATAATTGGGTTTCACTCTTTGTTCTGGTTGAGTGAGAAAAGTACGTTTCTAAAGTTATACCGTTAGGGCGCAACCGAGTAGTCTAATGTTGTTCGGTTTTGGTTCTTGTGAACGTAGACAACGATACGTTGCCAATATACACTCTCGGGCATAATAGAACAATATAATTAGGTTTTACTCTTTGTTCTGGAATGAGAAAAGTACGTTTCCAAAGTTATACCGTTAGGGCGCAACCGAGTTGTCTAATGTTGTTCCTTTTGGTTCTTGTGAAAGTAGACAACGATACGTTGCCAATATAAACTCTCAAGGCATAATAGAACAATATAATTGGGTTTCACTCTTTGTTCGGTTGAATGAGAAAAAGTACTGTTTCCAAAGTTATACTGTTAGGGCGCAACTGAGTTGTCTAATGTTGTTCCGGTTTTGGTTCTTGTGAAAGTAGACAACGATACGTTGCCAATATAAACTCTCAAGGCATAATAGAACAATATAATTGGGTTTCACTCTTTGTTCGGTTGAATGAGAAAAAGTACTGTTTCTAAAGTTATACTGTTAGGGCGCAACTGAGTAGTCTAATGTTGTTCCTGTTTTGGTTCTTCTGAACATAGATAACGATGCGTTGCCAATATACACTCTCGGGGCATAATAGAACAATATAATTGGGTTTCACTCTTTGTTCGGTTGAATGAGAAAAGTACTGTTTCTAAAGTTATATCGTTAGTGGCGCAACCGAGTTGTCTAATGTTGTTCGGTTTTGGTTCTTGTGAAAGTAGACAACGATACGTTGCCAATATAAACTCTCAAGGCATAATAGAACAATATAATTGGGTTTCACTCTTTGTTCGGTTGAATGAGAAAAAGTACTGTTTCTAAAGTTATACTGTTAGGGCGCAACTGAGTTGTCTAATGTTGTTCCGGTTTCGGTTCTTGTGAAAGTAGACAACGATACGTTGCCAATATAAACTCTCAAGTCATAATAGAACAATATAATTGGGTTTCACTCTTTGTTCGGTTGAATGAGAAAAAGTACTGTTTCTAAAGTTATACTGTTAGGGCGCAACTGAGTAGTCTAATGTTGTTCCTGTTCTGGTTCTGGTGAACGTAGACAACGATACGTTGCCAATATACACTCTCGGGGCATAATAGAACAATATAATTAGGTTTTACTCTTTATTCGGTGGAATGAGAAAAAGTACTGTTTCCAAAGTTATACTGTTAGGGCGCAACTGAGTTGTCTAATGTTGTTCCGGTTTTGGTTCTTGTGAAAGTGGACAACGATACGTTGCCAATATAAACTCTCAAGGCATAATAGAACAATATAATTGGGTTTCACTCTTTGTTCGGTTGAATGAGAAAAAGTACTGTTTCTAAAGTTATACTGTTAGGGCGCAACTGAGTTGTCTAATGTTGTTCCGGTTTTGGTTCTTGTGAAAGTAGACAACGATACATTACCAATATACACTCTCGAGGCATAATAGAACATTATAATTAGGTTTCACTCTTTGTTCGGTTGAATGAGAAAAAGTACTGTTTCTAAAGTTATACTGTTAGGGCGCAACTGAGTAGTCTAATGTTGTTCCGTTTTTGGTTCTTGTGAACGTAGACAACGATACGTTGCCAATATACACACTCGGGGCATAATAGAACAATATAATTAGGTTTTACTCTTTGTTCGGTGGAATGAGAAAAAGTACTGTTTCCAAAGTTATACTGTTAGGGCGCAACTGAGTTGTCTAATGTTGTTCCGGTTTTGGTTCTTGTGAACGTAGACAACGATACGTTGCCAATATACACTCTCGGGGCATAATAGAACAATATAATTGGGTTTCTCTCTTTGTTCTATTGAATGAGAAAAGTTCGTTTTCTAAAGTTATACCGTTAGGCGCAACCGTGTAGTCTAATGTTGTTCCTTTTGGTTCTTAGAACGTAGACAACGATACGTTGCCAATATACACTCTCGGGGCATAATATAACAATATAATTAGGTTTTACTCTTTGTTCCGTGAAATGAGAAAACGTACTGTTTCCAAAGTTATAATGTTAGGGCGCAACTGAGTAGTCAAATGTTGTTCCGATTTTGGTTCTTGTGAACGTAGATAACGATACGTTGCCAATATACACTTTCGGGGCATAATAGAACAATATAATTAGGTTTTACTCTTTGTTCGGTGGAATGAGAAATTGTACTGTTTGCAAAGTTATACTGTTACGGCGCAACTGAGTTGTCTAATGTTGGTCTGGTTTTGGTTTTTGTGAACGTAGACAACGATACGTTGCCAATATACACTCTCGGGGCATAATAGAACAATATAATTGGGTTTCACTCTTTGTTCGGTTGAGTGAGAAAAAGTACTATTTCTAAAGTTATACTGTTAGGGCGCAACTGAGTAGTCTAATGTTGTTCCGGTTTTGGTTCTTGTGAACGTAGACAACGATACGTTGCCAATATACACTCTCAGGCATAATAGAACAATATAATTAGGTTTTACTCTTTGTTCTGGAATGAGAAAAAGTACGTTTCCAAAGTTATACCGTTAGGCGCAAATCGAGTTGTCTAATGTTGTTCCTGCTTTTGGTTCTTGTGAAAGTAGACAACGATCCGTTGCCAATATAAACTCTCAAGGCATAATAGAACAATATAATTGGGTTTCTCTCTTTGTTCTATTGAATGAGAAAAAGTACCGTTTCTAAAGTTATACCGTTAGGCGCAACCGAGTAGTCTAATGTTGTTCCGGTTTGGTTCTTGTGAACGTAGACAACGATACGTTGCCAATATACACTCTCGGGCATAATAGAACAATATATTTAGGTTTTACTCTTTGTTCCGTGGAATGAGAAAAGTACCGTTTCCAAAGTTATACCGTTAGGCGCAAATCGAGTAGTCAAATGTTGTTCCGATTTTGGTTCTTGTGAACGTAGATAACGATACGTTGCCAATATACACTCTCGGGGCATAATAGAACAATATAATTAGGTTTTACTCTTTGTTCGGTGGAATGAGAAAAAGTACTGTTTCCAAAGTTATACTATTAGGGCGCAACTGAGTTGTCTAATGTTGTTCCGGTTTTGGTTCTTGTGAAAGTAGACAACGATACGTTGCCAATATAAACTCTCAAAGCATAATAGAACAATATAATTGGGTTTCACTCTTTGTTCGGTTGAATGAGAAAAAGTACTGTTTCTAAAGTTATACTGTTAGGGCGCAACTGAGTAGTCTAATGTTGTTCCTGCTTTGGTTCTTGTGAACGTAGACAACGATACGTTGCCAATATACACTCTCGGGGCATAATAGAACAATATAATTAGGTTTTACTCTTTGTTCCGTGGAATGAGAAAAAGTACTGTTTCCAAAGATATACTGTTAGGGCGCAACTGAGTAGTCAAATGTTGTTCCGATTTTCGTTTTTGTGAACGTAGACAACAATACGTTGCCAATATAAACTCTCAAGGCATAATAGAACAATATAATTGGGTTTCACTCTTTGTTCGGTTGAATGAGAAAAAGTACTGTTTCTAAAGTTATACTGTTAGGGCGCAACTGAGTAGTCTAATGTTGTTCCGGTTTGGTTCTTGTGAACGTAGACAACGATACGTTGCCAATATACACTCTCGGGGCATAATAGAACAATATAATTAGGTTTTACTCTTTGTTCCATGGAATGAGAAAAAGTACTGTTTCCAAAGTTATACTGTTAGGGCGCAACTGAGTAGTCAAATGTTGTTCCGATTTTGGTTCTTGTGAACGTAGACAACAATACGTTGCCAATATACACTCTGGGCATAATAGAACAATATAATTGGGTTTCACTCTTTGTTCGGTTGAGTGAGAAAAAGTACTGTTTCTAAAGTTATACTGTTAGGGCGCAACTGAGTAGTCTAATGTTGTTCCGGTTTTGGTTCTTGTGAACGTAGACAACGATACGTTGCCAATATACACTCTCGGGGCATAATAGAACAATATAATTAGGTTTTACTCTTTGTTCGGTGGAATGAGAAAAAGTACTGTTTCCAAAGTTATACTGTTAGGGCGCAACTGAGTTGTCTAATGTTGTTCCGGTTTTGGTTCTTGTGAAAGTAGACAACGATACGTTGCCCATATAAACTCTCAAGGCATAATAGAACAATATAACTGGGTTTCACTCTTTGTTCGGTTGAATGAGAAAAAGTACTGTTTTAAAGTTATACTGTTAGGGCGCAACTGAGTAGTCTAATGTTGTTCCGGTTTTGGTTCTTGTGAACGTAGACAACGATACGTTGCCAATATACACTCTCGGGCATAATCGAACAATATAATTAGGTTTTACTCTTTGTTCCGTGGAATGAGAAAAGTAAATCGTTTCATAAGTTATTCTGTTATGGCGCAACTGAGTAGTCAAATGTTGTACCGATTTTGGTTCTTGTGAACGTAGATAACGATACGTTGCCAATATACACTCTCGGGGCATAATAGAACAATATAATTAGGTTTTACTCTTTGTTCGGTGGAATGAGAAAAAGTACTGTTTCCAAAGTTATACTGTTAGGCGCAACCGAGTTGTCTAATGTTGTTCCTGGTTTCGGTTCTTGTGAAAGTAGACAACGATACGTTGCCAATATAAACTCTCCATCATAATAGAACAATATAATTGGGTTTCACTCTTTGTTCGGTTGAATGAGAAAAGTACGTTTCTAAAGTTATACCGTTAGGGCGCAACCGAGTAGTCTAATGTTGTTCCTGCTTTGGTTCTTAGAACGTAGACAACGATACGTTGCCAATATACACTCGGGGCATAATAGAACAATATAATTAGGTTTTACTCTTTGTTCGGTGGAATGAGAAATTGTACTGTTTCCAAAGTTATACTGGTACGGCGCAACTGAGTTGTCTAATGTTGGTCTGGTTTTCGTTCTTGTGAAAGTAGACAACGATACGTTGCCAATATAAACTCTCAAGGCATAATAGAACAATATAATTGGGTTTCACTCTTTGTTCGGTTGAATGAGAAAAAGTACTGTTTCTAAAGTTATACTGTTAGGGCGCAACTGAGTAGTCTAATGTTGTTCCGATTTTGGTTCTTGTGAACGTAGACAACGATACGTTGCCAATATACACTCTCGGGGCATAATAGAACAATATAATTAGGTTTTACTCTTTGTTCCGTGGAATGAGAAAAAGTACTGTTTCCAAAGTTATACTGTTAGGCCGCAACTGAGTAGTCAAATGTTGTTCCGATTTTGGTTTTTGTGAACGTAGACAACAATACGTTGCCAATATACACTCTCGGGGCATAATAGAACAATATAATTGGGTTTCACTCTTTGTTCGGTTGAACGAGAAAAAGTACTGTTTCTAAAGTTATACTGTTAGGGCGCAACTGAGTAGTCTAATGTTGTTCCGGTTTTGGTTCTTGTGAACGTAGACAACGATACGTTGCCAATATACACTCTCGGGGCATAATAGAACAATATAATTAGGTTTTACTCTTTGTTCGGTGGAATGAGAAAAAGTACTGTTTCCAAAGTTATACTGTTAGGGCGCAACTGAGTTGTCTAATGTTGTTCCGGTTTTGGTTCTTGTGAAAGTAGACAACGATACGTTGCCAATATACACTCTCGAGGCATAATAGAACATTATAATTAGGTTTCACTCTTTGTTCGGTTGAATGAGAAAAAGTACTGTTTCTAAAGTTATACTGTTAGGGCGCAACTGAGTAGTCTAATGTTGTTCCGGTTTTGGTTCTTGTGAACGTAGATAACGATACGTTGCCAATATACACTCTCGGGGCATAATAGAACAATATAATTAGGTTTTACTCTTTGTTCGGTGGAATGAGAAAAAGAATTGTTTCCAATGTTATACTGTTAGGGCGCAACTGAGTAGTCAAATGTTGTTCCGATTTTGGTTCTTGTGAACGTAGATAACGATACGTTGCCAATATACACTTTCGGGGCATAATAGAACAATATAATTGGGTTTTACTCTTTGTTCGGTGGAATGAGAAATTGTACTGTTTGCAAAGTTATATCACATGTAACCGAGTTGTCTAATGTTGTTCCGGTTTTGGTTTTGTGAACGTAGACAACGATACGTTGCCAATATACACTCTCGGGGCATAATAGAACAATATAATTAGGTTTCACTCTTTGTTCTTGGCTTGAGTGAGAAAAGTACTGTTTCTAAAGTTATACTGTTAGGGCGCAACTGAGTAGTCTAATGTTGTTCCGATTTTGGTTCTTGTGAACGTAGACAACGATACGTTGCCAATATACACTCTCGGGGCATAATAGAACAATATAATTAGGTTTTACTCTTTGTTCCGTGGAATGAGAAAAAGTACTGTTTCCAAAGTTATACTGTTAGGGCGCAACTGAGTAGTCAAATGTTGTTCCGATTTTGGTTCTTGTGAACGTAGACAACAATACGTTGCCAATATACACTCTCGGGGCATAATAGAACAATATAATTGGGTTTCACTCTTTGTTCTTGAGTGAGAAAAAGTACTGCTTTCTAAAGTTATACCGTTAGGCGCAACTGAGTAGTCTAATGTTGTTCCGGTTTTGGTTCTTGTGAACGTAGACAACGATACGTTGCCAATATACACTCTCGGGGCATAATAGAACAATATAAATAACTTTTACTCTTTGTTCTATGGAATGAGAAAAAGTACTGCTTTCCAAAGTTATACCGTTAGGCGCAACCGAGTTGTCTAATGTTGTTCCTGCTTTGGTTCTTGTGAAAGTAGACAACGATACGTTGCCAATATACACTCTCGAGGCATAATAGAACATTATAATTAGGTTTCACTCTTTGTTCGGTTGAATGAGAAAAAGTACTGTTTCTAATGTTATACTGTTAGGGCGCAACTGAGTAGTCTAATGTTGTTCCGGTTTTGGTTCTTGTGAACGTAGATAACGATACGTTGCCAATATACACTCTCGGGGCATAATAGAACAATATAATTAGGTTTTACTCATTGTTCGGTGGAATGAGAAAAAGAATTGTTTCCAATGTTATACTGTTAGGGCGCAACTGAGTAGTCAAATGTTGTTCCGATTTTGGTTCTTGTGAACGTAGATAACGATACGTTGCCAATATACACTTTCGGGGCATAATAGAACAATATAATTGGGTTTTACTCTTTGTTCTATGGAATGAGAAATTGTACCGTTTGCAAAGTTATACTGGCAACCGAGTTGTCTAATGTGGTCCGGGTTTTGGTTTTGTGAACGTAGACAACGATACGTTGCCAATATATACTCTCGGGGCATAATAGAACAATATAATTGGGTTTCACTCTTTGTTCGGTTGAGTGAGAAAAAGTACTGTTTCTAAAGTTATACTGTTAGGGCGCAACTGAGGAGTCTAATGTTGTTCCGGTTTTGGTTCTTGTGAACGTAGACAACGATACGTTGCCAATATACACTCTCGGGGCATAATAGAACAATATAATTAGGTTTTACTCTTTGTTCGGTGGAATGAGAAAAAGTACTGTTTCTAAAGTTATATCGTTAGGCGCAACCGAGTTGTCTAATGTTGTTCCTTTTGGTTCTTGTGAAAGTAGACAACGATACGTTGCCAATATACACTCTCGGGGCATAATAGAACAATATAATTGGGTTTCACTCTTTGTTCGGTTGAATGAGAAAAGTACTGCTTTCTAAAGTTATACCGTTAGGCGCAACCGAGTAGTCTAATGTTGTTCCGCTTTGGTTCTTGTGAACGTAGACAACGATACGTTGCCAATATACACTCTCGGGGCATAATAGAACAATATAATTAGGTTTTACTCTTTGTTCCGTGGAATGAGAAAAAGTACTGTTTCCAAAGATATACTGTTAGGGCGCAACTGAGTAGTCAAATGTTGTTCCGATTTTCGTTTTTGTGAACGTAGACAACAATACGTTGCCAATATACACTCTCGGGGCATAATCGAACAATATAATTAGGTTTTACTCTTTGTTCTTGAGTGAGAAAAGTACCGTTTCTAAAGTTATACTGTTAGGGCGCAACCGTGTAGTCTAATGTTGTTCCGGTTTTGGTTCATGTGAACGTAGACAACGATACGTTGCCAATATACACTCTCGGGGCATAATAGAACTATATAATTAGGTTTCACTCTTTGTTCGGTTGAATGAGAAAAAGTACCGTTTCCAAAGTTATACTGTTAGGCGCAACCGAGTTGTCTAATGTTGTTCCGCTTTGGTTCTTGTGAAAGTAGACAACGATCCGTTGCCAATATAAACTCTCAAGGCATAATAGAACAATATAATTGGGTTTCACTCTTTGTTCTATTGAATGAGAAAAGCATCGTTTCTAAAGTTATACTGTTAGGGCGCAACTGAGTAGTCTAATGTTGTTCCGGTTTTGGTTCTTGTGAACGTAGACAACGATACGTTGCCAATATACACTCTCGGGGCATAATCGAACAATATAATTAGGTTTTACTCTTTGTTCCGTGGAATGAGAAAAAGTACTGTTTCCAAAGTTATACTGTTAGGGCGCAACTGAGTAGTCAAATGTTGTTCCGATTTTGGTTCTTGTGAACGTAGATAACGATACGTTGCCAATATACACCCTGGGCATAATAGAACAATATAATTGGGTTTCACTCTTTGTTCGGTTGAATGAGAAAAAGTACTGTTTCCAAAGTTATACCGTTAGGGCCCATCTAAGTAGTCTAATGTTGTTCCGGTTTTGGTTCTTGTGAAAGTAGACAACGATACGTTGCCAATATAAACTCTCAAGTCATAATAGAACAATATAATTGGGTTTCACTCTTTGTTCGGTTGAATGAGAAAAAGTACTGTTTCTAAAGTTATACTGTTAGGGCGCAACTGAGAAGTCTAATGTTGTTCCGGTTTTGGTTCTTGTGAACGTAGACAACGATACGTTGCCAATATACACTCTCGGGGCATAATAGAACAATATAATTAGGTTTTACTCTTTGTTCGGTTGAATGAGAAAAAGTACTGTTTCTAAAGTTATACTGTTAGGGCGCAACTGAGTAGTCTAATGTTGTTCCGGTTTTGGTTCTTGTGAACGTAGATAACGATACGTTGCCAATATACACTCTCGGGGCATAATAGAACAATATAATTAGGTTTTACTCTTTGTTCTATGGAATGAGAAAAAGTACCGTTTCCAAAGTTATACCGTTAGGGCGCAACTGAGTAGTCTAATGTAGTTCCGATTTTGGTTCTTGGGAATGTAGACAACGATACGTTGCCAATATACACTCTCGGGGCATAATAGAACAATATAATTGGGTTTCACTCTTTGTTCGGTTGAATGAGAAAAAGTATCGTTTCTAAAGTTATACTGTTAGGGCGCAACTGAGTAGTCTAATGTTGTTCCGGTTTTGGTTCTTGTGAACGTAGACAACGATACGTTGCCAATATACACTCTCGGGGCATAATAGAACAATATAATTAGGTTTTACTCTTTGGTCGGTGGAATGAGAAAAAGTACTGTTTCCAAAGTTATACTGTTAGGGCGCAACTGAGTTGTCTAATGTTGTTCCGGATTTGGTTCTTGTGAACCTTGGCATCGATACGTTGCAAATTTACACTCTCGGGGCATAATAGAACAATTTAATTAGGTTTTACTCTTTGTTCTTGAATGAGAAAAAGTACCGTTTCTAAAGTTATACCGTTAGTGGCGCAACCGAGTAGTCTAATGTTGTTCCTGCTTTGGTTCTTGTGAACGTAGACAATGATACGTTGCCAATATACACTCTCGGGGCATAATAGAACAATATAATTGGGTTTTACTCTTGTTCGGTGGAATGAGAAAAAGTACTGTTTCCAAAGATATACTGTTAGGGCGCAACTGAGTAGTCAAATGTTGTTCCGATTTTGGTTTTTGTGAACGTAGACAACAATACGTTGCCAATATACACTCTCGGGGCATAATAGAACAATATAATTGGGTTTCACTCTTTGTTCGGTTGAATGAGAAAAAGTACTGTTTCTAAAGTTACACTGTTAGGGCGCAACTGAGTAGTCTAATGTTGTTCCGGTTTTGGTTCTTGTGAACGTAGACAACGATACGTTGCCAATATACACTCTCGGGGCATAATAGAACAATATAATTGGGTTTCACTCTTTGTTCGGTGGAATGAGAAAAAGTACTGTTTCCAAAGTTATACTGTTAGGGCGCAACTGAGTTGTCTAATGTTGTTCCGATTTTGGTTCTTGTGAAAGTAGACAACGATACGTTGCCAATATACACTCTCGGGGCATAATAGAACATTATAATTAGGTTTCACTCTTTGTTCGGTTGAATGAGAAAAAGTACTGTTTCTAAAGTTATACTGTTAGGGCGCAACTGAGTAGTCTAATGTTGTTCCGGTTTTGGTTTTTGTGAACGTAGATAACGATACGTTGCCAATATACACTCTCGGGGCATAATAGAACAATATAATTAGGTTTTACTCTTTGTTCGGTGGAATGAGAAAAAGAATTGTTTCCAATGTTATACTGTTAGGGCGCAACTGCGTAGTCAAATGTTGTTCCGATTTTGGTTCTTGTGAACGTAGATAACGATACGTTGCCAATATAAACTCTCAAGTCATAATAGAACAATATAATTGGGTTTCACTCTTTGTTCGGTTGAATGAGAAAAAGTACTGCTTTCTAAAGTTATACCGTTAGGGCGCAACTGAGTAGTCTAATGTTGTTCCGGTTTTGGTTCTTGTGAACGTAGACAACGATACGTTGCCAATATACACTCTCGGGGCATAATAGAACAATATAATTAGCTTTTACTCTTTGTTCCGTGAAATGAGAAATTGTACCGTTTGCAAAGTTATACATCGTTACGGCGCAACTGAGTTGTCTAATGTTGGTCCGGTTTTGGTTCTTGTGAACGTTGGCATGGATACGTTGCGAATATACACTCTCGGGGCATAATAGAACAATATAATTAGGTTTTACTCTTTGTTCTGCTGAGTGAGAAAAGTACCGTTTCTAAAGTTATACCGTTAGGGCGCAACCGAGTAGTCTAATGTTGTTCCGGTTTTGGTTCTTGTGAACGTAGACAACGATACGTTGCCAATATACACTCTCGGGGCATAATAGAACAATATAATTAGGTTTTACTCTTTGTTCGATTGAATGAGAAAAAGTACTGTTTCCAAAGTTATACTGTTAGGGCGCAACTGAGTAGTCTAATGTTGTTCCGGTTTTGGTTCTTGTGAACGTAGACAACGATACGTTGCCAATATAAACTCTCAAGTCATAATAGAACAATATAATTGGGTTTCACTCTTTGTTCGGTTGAATGAGAAAAAGTACTGTTTCTAAAGTTATACTGTTAGGGCGCAACTGAGTAGTCTAATGTTGTTCCGCTTTGGTTCTTGTGAACGTAGACAACGATACGTTGCCAATATACACTCGGGGCATAATAGAACAATATAATTTGGTTTTACTCTTTGTTCGGTGGAATGAGAAAAGTACGTTTCCAATGTTATATCGTTAGTGGCGCAACCGAGTTGTCTAATGTTGTTCCTGCTTTGATTCTTGTGAAAGTAGACAACGATACGTTGCCAATATAAACTCTCAAGGCATAATAGAACAATATAATTGGGTTTCACTCTTTTTGTTCTATTGAATGAGAAAAAGTACCGTTTCCAAAGTTATACCGTTAGGGCGCAATCGAGTTGTCTAATGTTGTTCCGGTTTTGGTTCTTAGAAAGTAGACAACGATACGTTGCCAATATAAACTCTCAAGTCATAATAGAACAATATAATTGGGTTTCACTCTTTGTTCGGTTGAATGAGAAAAGTACCGTTTCTAAAGTTATACCGTTAGGGCGCAAATCGAGTAGTCTAATGTTGTTCCTGCTTTGGTTCTTGTGAACGTAGACAACGATACGTTGCCAATATAACTCTCAAGGCATAATAGAACAATATAATTGGGTTTCACTCTTTGTTCTTGAATGAGAAAAAGTACCGTTTCCAAAGTTATACCGTTAGGGCGCAACCGAGTTGTCTAATGTTGTTCCTGCTTTGGTTCTTGTGAAAGTAGACAACGATACATTTCCAATATACACTCTCGAGGCATAATAGAACATTATAATTAGGTTTCACTCTTTGTTCGGTTGAATGAGAAAAAGTACTGTTTCTAAAGTTATACTGTTCGGCGCAATCGAGTAGTCTAATGTTGTTCCTGCTTTGGTTCTTGTGAACGTAGATAACGATACGTTGCCAATATACACACACGGGGCATAATAGAACAATTTAATTAGGTTTTACTCTTTGTTCTGGAATGAGAAAAGAATTGTTTCCAATGTTATACCGTTAGGCGCAACCGAGTAGTCTAATGTTGTTCCTGCTTTGGTTCTTGTGAACGTAGACAACGATACGTTGCCAATATACACTCTCGGGCATAATAGAATAATATAATTGGGTTTCTCTTTTGTTCTTGAATGAGAAAAAGTTCGTTTCTAAAGTTATACCGTTAGGGCGCAACTGAGTAGTCTAATGTTGTTCCGGTTTTGGTTCTTGTGAACGTAGACAACGATACGTTGCCAATATACACTCTCGGGGCATAATAGAACAATATAATTAGGTTTTACTCTTTGTTCCGTGGAATGAGAAAAAGTACTGTTTCCAAAGTTATACTGTTAGGGCGCAACTGAGTAGTCTAATGTTGTTCCGGTTTTGGTTCTTGTGAACGTAGACAACGATACGTTGCCAATATACACTTTCGGAGCGTAATAGAACAATATAATTAGGTTTTACTCTTTGTTCGGTGGAATGAGAAATTGTACCGTTTGCAAAGTTATCGTTACGCAACCGAGTTGTCTAATGTTGGTTCCGGTTTTGGTTTTTAGAACGTAGACAACGATACGTTGCCAATATATACACTCTCGGGGCATAATAGAACAATATAATTGGGTTTCACTCTTTGTTCGGTTGAATGAGAAAAAGTACTGTTTCTAAAGTTATACTGCTAGGGCGCAACTGAGTAGTCTAATGTTGTTCCGGTTTTGGTTCTTGTGAACGTAGACAACGATACGTTGCCAATATACACTCTCGGGGCATAATAGAACAATATAATTAGGTTTCACTCTTTGTTCGGTGGAATGAGAAAAAGTAATCGTTTCCAAAGTTATACGTTAGGCGCAACGAGTTGTCTAATGTTGTTCCTTTTGGTTCTTGTGAAAGTAGACAACGATCCGTTGCCAATATAAACTCTCAAGGCATAATAGAACAATATAATTGGGTTTCACTCTTTGTTCGGTTGAATGAGAAAAAGTACTGTTTCTAAAGTTATACTGTTAGGGCGCAACTGAGTAGTCTAATGTTGTTCCGGTTTTGGTTCTTGTGAACGTAGACAACGATACGTTGCCAATCTACACTCTCGGGGCATAATAGAACAATATAATTAGGTTTTACTCTTTGTTCGGTGGAATGAGAAAAAGTACTGTTTCCAAAGTTATACTGTTAGGGCGCAACTGAGTAGTCAAATGTTGTTCCGATTTTGGTTCTTGTGAACGTAGATAACGATACGTTGCCAATATACACTCTCGGGGCATAATAGAACAATATAATTAGGTTTTACTCTTTGTTCGGTGGAATGAGAAAAAGTACTGTTTCCAAAGTTATACTATTAGGGCGCAACTGAGTTGTCTAATGTTGTTCCGGTTTTGGTTCTTGTGAAAGTAGACAACGATACGTTGCCAATATAAACTCTCAAGGCATAATAGAACAATATAATTGGGTTTCACTCTTTGTTCGGTTGAATGAGAAAAAGTACTGTTTCTAAAGTTATACTGTTAGGGCGCAACTGAGTAGTCTAATGTTGTTCCTGCTTTTGGTTCTTGTGAACGTAGACAACGATACGTTGCCAATATACACTCTCGGGCATAATAGAACAATATAATTAGGTTTTACTCTTTGTTCTGGAATGAGAAAAAGTACGTTTCTAAAGTTATACTGTTAGGGCGCAACTGAGTAGTCTAATGTTGTTCCGGTTTTGGTTCTTGTGAAAGTAGACAACGATACGTTGCCAATATACACTCTCGGGGCATAATAGAACAATATAATTGGGTTTCACTCTTTGTTCTTTGAATGAGAAAAAGTACGTTTCTAAAGTTATACCGTTAGGGCGCAACCGAGTAGTCTAATGTTGTTCCGGTTTTGGTTCTTGTGAACGTAGACAACGATACGTTGCCAATATACACTCTCGGGGCATAATAGAACAATATAATTAGGTTTTACTCTTTGTTCCGTGGAATGAGAAAAACTAATCGTTTCCAAAGATATACCGTTAGGGCGCAATCGAGTAGTCAAATGTTGTTCCGATTTTCGTTTTGTGAACGTAGACAACAATACGTTGCCAATATAAACTCTCAAGGCATAATAGAACAATATAATTGGGTTTCACTTTTGTTCTTGAATGAGAAAAAGTAATCGTTTCTAAAGTTATACCGTTAGCGCAACCGAGTAGTCTAATGTTGTTCCGGTTTTGGTTCTTGTGAACGTAGACAACGATACGTTGCCAATATACACTCTCGGGGCATAATAGAACAATATAATTAGGTTTTACTCTTTGTTCGGTGAAATGAGAAAAAGTACTGTTTCCAAAGTTATACTGTTAGGGCGCAACTGAGTAGTCTAATGTTGTTCCGGTTTTGGTTCTTGTGAAAGTAGACAACGATACGTTGCCAATATAAACTCTCAAGGCATAATAGAACAATATAATTGGGTTTCACTCTTTGTTCTGTTGAATGAGAAAAAGTACTGTTTCTAAAGTTATACTGTTAGGGCGCAACTGAGTAGTCTAATGTTGTTCCGGTTTTGGTTCTTGTGAACGTAGACAACGATACGTTGCCAATATACACTCTCGGGGCATAATAGAACAATATAATTAGGTTTTACACTTTGTTCCGTGGAATGAGAAAAAGTACTGTTTCCAAAGTTATACTGTTAGGGCGCAACTGAGTAGTCAAATGTTGTTCCGATTTTTGTTTTTGTGAACGTAGACAACGATACGTTGCCAATATACACTCTCGGGGCATAATTGAACAATATAATTGGGTTTCACTCTTTGTTCGGTTGAATGAGAAAAAGTACTGTTTCTAAAGTTATACTGTTAGGGCGCAACTGAGTAGTCTAATGTTGTTCCGGATTTGGTTCTTGTGAACGTAGACAACGATACGTTGCCAATATACACTCTCGGGGCATAATAGAACAATATAATTAGGTTTTACTCTTTGTTGGTGGAATGAGAAAAAGTATCGTTTCCAAAGTTATACCGTTAGGGCGCAACCGAGTTGTCTAATGTTGTTCCGGTTTTGGTTCTTGTGAAAGTAGATAACGATACGTTGCCAATATACACTCTCGGGGCATAATAGAACAATATAATTAGGTTTTACTCTTTGTTCGGTGGAATGAGAAAAAGTACTGTTTCCAAAATTATACTGTTAGGGCGCAACTGAGTTGTCTAATGTTGTTCCGGTTTTGGTTCTTATGAAAGTAGACAACGATACGTTGCCAATATAAACTCTCAAGGCATAATAGAACAATATAATTGGGTTTCACTCTTTGTTCTTGAATGAGAAAAAGTACGTTTCTAAAGTTATACTGTTAGGGCGCAACTGAGTAGTCTAATGTTGTTCCGGTTTTGGTTCTTGTGAACGTAGACAACGATACGTTGCCAATATACACTCTCGGGGCATAATAGAACAATATAATTTGGTTCTACTCTTTGTTCGGTGGAATGAGAAAAAGTATCGTTTCCAAAGTTATACCGTTAGTGGCGCAACCGAGTTGTCTAATGTTGTTCCTGGTTTTGGTTCTTGTGAAAGTAGACAACGATACGTTGCCAATATAAACTCTCAAGGCATAATAGAACAATATAATTGGGTTTCACTCTTTGTTCTTGAATGAGAAAAGTACTGTTTCCAAAGTTATACTGTTATGGCGCAACTGAGGTGTCTAATGTTGTTCCGGTTTTGGTTCTTGTGAACGTAGACAACGATACGTTGCCAATATACACTCTCGGGGCATAATAGAACAATATAATTGGGTTTCACTCTTTGTTCTGGTGAATGAGGAAAAGTACGTTTCTAAAGTTATACCGTTAGGGCGCAACTGAGTAGTCTAATGTTGTTCCGGTTTTGGTTCTTGTGAACGTAGACAACGATACGTTGCCAATATACACACTCTGGGCATAATAGAACAATATAATTAGGTTTTACTCTTTGTTCGTTGAATTAGAAAAAGAATTGTTTCCAATGTTATACCGTTAGTGGCGCAACCGAGTAGTCTAATGTTGTTCCTGCTTTGGTTCTTAGAACGTAGACAACGATACGTTGCCAATATACACTCGGGCATAATAGAATAATATAATTGGGTTTCTCTCTTTGTTCTATTGAATGAGAAAAAGTTCTCGTTTCTAAAGTTATACCGTTAGTGGCGCAACCGTGTAGTCTAATGTTGTTCCGGTTTTGGTTCTTGTGAACGTAGACAACGATACGTTGCCAATATACACTCTCGGGGCATAATATAGCAATATAATTAGGTTTTACTCTTTGTTCCGTGGAATGAGAAAACGCATCGTTTCCAAAGTTATAATGTTAGGCGCAACCGAGTAGTCAAATGTTGTTCCGATTTTGGTTCTTGTGAACGTAGACAACGATACGTTGCCAATATACACTTTCGGGGCATAATCGAACAATATAATTAGGTTTTACTCTTTGTTCTGGAATGAGAAATTGTACTGTTTGCAAAGTTATACTGTTACGGCGCAACTGAGTTGTCTAATGTTGGTCTGGTTTTGGTGTTTGTGAACGTAGACAACGATACGTTGCCAATATATACTCTCGGGGCATAATAGAACAATATAATTGGGTTTCACTCTTTGTTCGGTTGAATGAGAAAAAGTACTATTTCTAAAGTTATACTGTTAGGGCGCAACTGAGTAGTCTAATGTTGTTCCGGTTTTGGTTCTTGTGAACGTAGACAACGATACGTTGCCAATATACACTCTCGGGGCATAATAGAACAATATAATTAGGTTTTACTCTTTGTTCTGTGGAATGAGAAAAAGTACTGTTTCCAAAGTTATACTGTTAGGGCGCAACTGAGTTGTCTAATGTTGTTCCGGTTTTGGTTCTTGTGAAAGTAGACAACGATCCGTTGCCAATATAAACTCTCAAGGCATAATAGAACAATATAATTGGGTTTCTCTCTTTGTTCGGTTGAATGAGAAAAAGTACTGTTTCTAAAGTTATACTGTTAGGGCGCAACTGAGTAGTCTAATGTTGTTCCGGTTATGGTTCTTCTGAACATAGATAATGATGCGTTGCCAATATACACTCTCGGGGCATAATAGAACAATATAATTGGGTTTCACTCTTTGTTCGGTTGAATGAGAAAAAGTACTGTTTCTAAAGTTATACTGTTAGGGCGCAACTGAGTAGTCAAATGTTGTTCCGATTTTGGTTCTTGTGAACGTAGATAACGATACGTTGCCAATATACACTCTCGGGGCATAATAGAACAATATAATTAGGTTTTACTCTTTGTTCTATGGAATGAGAAAAAGTACCGTTTCCAAAGTTATACTATTAGGCGAACCGAGTTGTCTAATGTTGTTCCTGCTTTGGTTCTTGTGAAAGTAGACAACGATACGTTGCCAATATAAACTCTCAAAGCATAATAGAACAATATAATTGGGTTTCACTCTTTGTTCGGTTGAATGAGAAAAAGTACTGTTTCTAAAGTTATACTGTTAGGGCGCAACTGAGTAGTCTAATGTTGTTCCGGTTTTGGTTCTTGTGAACGTAGACAACGATACTTTGCAAATATACACTCTCGAGACATAATAGAACAATATAATTAGGTTTTACTCTTTGTTCCGTGGAATGAGAAAAAGTACTGTTTCCAAAGATATACTGTTAGGGCGCAACTGAGTAGTCAAATGTTGTTCCGATTTTCGTGGTTGTAGAACGTAGACAACAATACGTTGCCAATATAAACTCTCAAGGCATAATAGAACAATATAATTGGGTTTCACTCTTTGTTCTTGAATGAGAAAAGTACGTTTCTAAAGTTATACCGTTAGCAACCGAGTAGTCTAATGTTGTTCCTGCTTTGGTTCTTGTGAACGTAGACAACGATACGTTGCCAATATACACTCTCGGGGCATAATAGAACAATATAATTAGGTTTTACTCTTTGTTCCATGGAATGAGAAAAAGTACTGTTTCCAAAGTTATACTGTTAGGGCGCAACTGAGTAGTCTAATGTTGTTCCGGTTTTGGTTCTTGTGAACGTAGACAACAATACGTTGCCAATATACACTCTCCGGGCATAATAGAACAATATAATTGGGTTTTACTCTTTGTTCTTGAGTGAGAAAAAGTATCGTTTCTAAAGTTATACCGTTAGGGTGCAACCGAGTAGTCTAATGTTGTTCCGCTTTGGTTCTTGTGAACGTAGACAACGATACGTTGCCAATATACACTCTCGGGGCATAATAGAACAATATAATTAGGTTTTACTCTTTGTTCGGTGGAATGAGAAAAAGTACTGTTTCCAAAGTTATACTGTTAGGGCGCAACTGAGTTGTCTAATGTTGTTCCGGTTTTGGTTCTTGTGAAAGTAGACAACGATCCGTTGCCAATATAAACTCTCAAGGCATAATAGAACAATATAATTGGGTTTCACTCTTTGTTCGGTTGAATGAGAAAAAGTACTGTTTCTGAAGATATACTGTTGGGGCGCAACCGAGTAGTCTAATGTTGTTCCGGTTTTGGTTCTTGTGAACGTAGACAACGATACGTTGCCAATATACACTCTCGGGGCATAATAGAACAATATAATTAGGTTTTACTCTTTGTTCCGTGGAATGAGAAAAAGTACTGTTTCCAAAGTTATACTGTTAGGGCGCAACTGAGTAGTCAAATGTTGTTCCGATTTTGGTTCTTGTGAACGTAGATAACGATACGTTGCCAATATACACTCTCGGGGCATAATAGAACAATATAATTAGGTTTTACTCTTTGTTCGGTGGAATGAGAAAAAGTACTGTTTCCAAAGTTATACCGTTAGGGCGCAATCGAGTTGTCTAATGTTGTTCCGGTTTTGGTTCTTGTGAACGTAGACAACGATACGTTGCCATTCTACACTCTCGGGAAATAATAGAACAATATAATTGGGTTTCAATCTTTGTTCGGTTGAATAAGAAACAGTACTGCTTTCTAAAGTTATACCGTTAGTGGCGCAACTGAGTAGTCTAATGTTGTTCCGGTTTTGGTTCTTGTGAACGTAGACAACGATACGTTGCCAATATACACTCTCGGGGCATAATAGAACAATATAATTGGGTTTTACTCTTTGTTCGGTGGAATGAGAAAAAGTACTGTTTCCAAAGTTATACTGTTAGGGCGCAACTGAGTAGTCAAATGTTGTTCCTGCTTTTGGTTCTTAGAAAGTAGACAACGATACGTTGCCAATATAAACTCTCAAGGCATAATAGAACAATATAATTGGGTTTCACTCTTTGTTCGGTTGAATGAGAAAAAGTACTGTTTCTAAAGTTATACTGTTAGGGCGCAACTGAGTAGTCTAATGTTGTTCCGATTTTGGTTCTTGTGAACGTAGACAACGATACGTTGCCAATATACACTCTCGGGGCATAATAGAACAATATAATTAGGTTTTACTCTTTGTTCGGTGGAATGAGAAAAAGTACGTTTCCAAAGATATACCGTTGTGCGCAACCGAGTAGTCAAATGTTGTTCCGATTTTGGTTTTTGTGAACGTAGACAACAATACGTTGCCAATATACACTCTCGGGGCATAATAGAACAATATAATTGGGTTTCACTCTTTGTTCGGTTGAGTGAGAAAAAGTATCGTTTCTAAAGTTATACCGTTAGGCGCAACTGAGTAGTCTAATGTTGTTCCGGTTTTGGTTCTTGTGAACGTAGACAACGATACGTTGCCAATATACACTCTCGGGGCATAATAGAACAATATAATTAGCTTTTACTCTTTGTTCGGTGGAATGAGAAAAAGTACTGTTTCCAAAGTTATACTGTTAGGGCGCAACTGAGTTGTCTAATGTTGTTCCGGTTTTGGTTCTTGTGAAAGTAGACAACGATACGTTGCCAATATACACTCTCGAGGCATAATAGAACATTATAATTAGGTTTCACTCTTTGTTCGGTTGAATGAGAAAAAGTACTGTTTCCAAAGTTATACTGTTAGGGCGCAACTGAGTAGTCTAATGTTGTTCCGGTTTTGGTTCTTGTGAACGTAGATAACGATACGTTGCCAATATACACTCTCGGGGCATAATAGAACAATATAATTAGGTTTTACTCTTTGTTCGGTGGAATGAGAAAAAGTACTGTTTCTAAAGTTATACTGTTAGGGCGCAACTGAGTAGTCTAATGTTGTTCCGGTTTTGGTTCTTGTGAACGTAGATAACGATACGTTGCCAATATACACTTTCGGGCATAATAGAACAATATAATTGGGTTTTACTCTTTGTTCGTGGAATGAGAAATTGTACCGTTTGCAAAGTTATATCGTTACAAAGTAACCGAGTTGTCTAATGTTGGTCCGGTTTTGGTTTTTAGAACGTAGACAACGATACGTTGCCAATATACACTCTCGGGGCATAATAGAACAATATAATTGGGTTTCACTCTTTGTTCGGTTGAGTGAGAAAAAGTACTGTTTCTAAAGTTATACTGTTAGGGCGCAACTGAGTAGTCTAATGTTGTTCCGGTTTTGGTTCTTGTGAACGTAGACAACGATACGTTGCCAATATACACTCTCGGGGCATAATAGAACAATATAATTAGGTTTTACTCTTTGTTCTATGGAATGAGAAAAAGTACTGCTTTCCAAAGTTATACCGTTAGGGCGCAATCGAGTTGTCTAATGTTGTTCCTGCTTTGGTTCTTAGAAAGTAGACAACGATACGTTGCCAATATAAACTCTCAAGGTATAATAGAACAATATAATTGGGTTTCACTCTTTGTTCGGTTGAATGAGAAAAAGTACTGTTTCTAAAGTTATACTGTTAGGGCGCAACTGAGTAGTCTAATGTTGTTCCCGTTTTGGTTCTTGTGAACGTAGACAACGATACGTTGCCAATATAAACTCTCGGGGCATAATAGAACAATATAATTAGCTTTTACTCTTTGTTCCGTGGAATGAGAAAAAGTAATGTTTCCAAAGATATACTGTTAGGGCGCAACTGAGTAGTCAAATGTTGTTCCGATTTTCGTTTTGTGAACGTAGACAACAATACATTGCCAATATACACTCGGGCATAATAGAACAATATAATTGGGTTTCACTCTTTGTTCTGGTTGAGTGAGAAAAAGTACTGTTTCTAAAGTTATACCGTTAGTGGCGCAAATCGAGTAGTCTAATGTTGTTCCGGTTTGGTTCTTGTGAACGTAGACAACGATACGTTGCCAATATACACTCTCGGGCATAATAGAACAATATAATTAGCTTTTACTCTTTGTTCGGTGGAATGAGAAAAAGTACTGTTTCTAAAGTTATACTGTTAGGGCGCTACTGAGTAGTCTAATGTTGTTCCGGTTTTGGTTCTTGTGAAAGTAGACAACGATACGTTGCCAATATACACTCTCGAGGCATAATAGAACATTATAATTAGGTTTCACTCTTTGTTCGGTTGAATGAGAAAAAGTACTGTTTCTAAAGTTATACTGTTAGGGCGCAACTGAGTAGTCTAATGTTGTTCCGGTTTAGGTTCTTGTGAACGTAGATAACGATACGTTGCCAATATACACTCTCGGGGCATAATAGAACAATATAATTAGGTTTTACTCTTTGTTCGGTGGAATGAGAAAAAGAATTGTTTCCAATGTTATACTGTTAGGGCGCAACTGAGTAGTCAAATGTTGTTCCGGTTTTGGTTCTTGTGAACGTAGACAACGATACGTTGCCAATATACACTCTCGGGGCATAATAGAACAATATCATTGGGTTTTACTCTTTGTTCGGTGGAATGAGAAATTGTACCGTTTGCAAAGTTATACCGTTATGGCAACCGAGTTGTCTAATGTTGGTCCGGTTTTGGTTTTTAGAACGTAGACAACGATACGTTGCCAATATATACTCTCGTGCATAATAGAACAATATAATTGGGTTTCACTCTTTGTTCTTGAGTGAGAAAAAGTACGTTTCTAAAGTTATACCGTTAGGGCGCAACCGAGTAGTCTAATGTTGTTCCGCTTTGGTTCTTGTGAACGTAGACAACGATACGTTGCCAATATACACTCTCGGGGCATAATAGAACAATATAATTAGGTTTTACTCTTTGTTCTATGGAATGAGAAAAGTACTGTTTCCAAAGTTATACCGTTAGGGCGCAACCGAGTTGTCTAATGTTGTTCCGTTTGGTTCTTAGAAAGTAGACAACGATACGTTGCCAATATAAACTCTCAAGGCATAATAGAACAATATAATTGGGTTTCACACTTTGGTCGGTTGAATGAGAAAAAGTACTGTTTCTCAAGTTATACTGTTAGGGCGCAACTGAGTAGTCTAATGTTGTTCCGGTTTTGGTTCTTGTGAACGTAGACAACGATACGTTGCCAATATACACTCTTGGGGCATAATAGAACAATATAATTAGGTTTCACTCTTTGTTCGGTTGAATGAGAAAAAGTACTGTTTCTAAAGTTATACTGTTAGGGCGCAACTGAGTAGTCAAATGTTGTTCCGATTTTCGTTTTTGTGAACGTAGACAACAATACATTGCCAATATACACTCTCGGGGCATAATAGAACAATATAATTGGGTTTCACTCTTTGTTCTTGAGTGAGAAAAAGTACGTTTCTAAAGTTATACCGTTAGGGCGTTAATCGAGTAGTCTAATGTTGTTCCTGTTTGGTTCTTGTGAACGTAGACAACGATACGTTGCCAATATACACTCTCGGGCATAATAGAACAATATAATTAGGTTTTACTCTTTGTTCTGGAATGAGAAAAAGTACTGCTTTCCAAAGTTATACTTGTTAGGCGCAAATCGAGTTGTCTAATGTTGTTCCTGCTTTGGTTCTTGTGAAAGTAGACAACGATCCGTTGCCAATATAAACTCTCAAGGCATAATAGAACAATATAATTGGGTTTCACTCTTTGTTCGGTTGAATGAGAAAAAGTACTGTTTCTAAAGTTATACTGTTAGGGCGCAACTGAGTAGTCTAATGTTGTTCCGGTTTTGGTTCTTGTGAACGTAGACAACGATACGTTGCCAATATACACTCTCGGGGCATAATAGAACAATATAATTAGGTTTTACTCTTTGTTCCGTGGAATGAGAAAAAGTACTGTTTCCAAAGTTATACTGTTAGGGCGCAACTGAGTAGTCAAATGTTGTTCCGATTTTGGTTCTTGTGAACGTAGATAACGATACGTTGCCAATATACACCCTCGGGGCATAATAGAACAATATAATTAGGTTTTACTCTTTGTTCGGTGGAATGAGAAAAAGTACTGTTTCCAAAGTTATACTGTTAGGGCGCAACTGAGTTGTCTAATGTTGTTCCGGCTTTGGTTCTTGTGAAAGTAGACAACGATACGTTGCCAATATACACTCTCGGGGCATAATAGAACAATATAATTAGGTTTCACTCTTTGTTCGGTTGAATGAGAAAAAGTACTATTTCTAAAGTTATACTGTTAGGGCGCAACTGAGTAGTCTAATGTTGTTCCGGTTTTGGTTCTTGTGAACGTAGACAACGATACGTTGCCAATATACACTCTCGGGGCATAATCGAACAATATAATTAGGTTTTACTCTTTGTTCCGTGGAATGAGAAAAAGTACTGTTTCCAAAGTTATACTGTTAGGGCGCAACTGAGTAGTCAAATGTTGTTCCGATTTTGGTTCTTGTGAACGTAGATAACGATACGTTGCCAATATACACTCTCGGGGCATAATAGAACAATATAATTAGGTTTTACTCTTTGTTCGGTGGAATGAGAAAAAGTACTGTTTCCAAAGTTATACTGTTAGGGCGCAACTGAGTTGTCTAATGTTGTTCCGGTTTTGGTTCTTGTGAAAGTAGACAACGATACGTTGCCAATATAAACTCTCAAGTCATAATAGAACAATATAATTGGGTTTCACTCTTTGTTCGGTGGAATGAGAAAAGTACGTTTCTAAAGTTATACCGTTAGGGCGCATAATCGAGTAGTCTAATGTTGTTCCTTTTGGTTCTTGTGAACGTAGACAACGATACGTTGCCAATATACACTCTCGGGCATAATAGAACAATATAATTTGGTTTTACTCTTTGTTCCGTGGAATGAGAAAAAGTACTGTTTCCAAAGATATACTGTTAGGGCGCAACTGAGTAGTCAAATGTTGTTCCGATTTTCGTTTTTGTGAACGTAGACAACAATACATTGCCAATATACACTCTCGGGGCATAATAGAACAATATAATTGTGTTTCACTCTTTGTTCTGCTGAATGAGAAAAAGTTGTCTCTAAAGTTATACTGTTAGGGCGCAACTGAGTAGTCTAATGTTGTTCCGGTTTTGGTTCTTGTGAACGTAGACAACGATACGTTGCCAATATACCCTCTCGGGGCATAATAGAACAATATAATTAGGTTTTACTCTTTGTTCGGTGGAATGAGAAAAAGTACCGTTTCCAAAGTTATACTGTTAGGGCGCAACTGAGTAGTCTAATGTTGTTCCGGTTTTGGTTCTTGTGAAAGTAGACAACGATCCGTTGCCAATATAAACTCTCAAGGCATAATAGAACAATATAATTGGGTTTCACTCTTTGTTCTATTGAATGAGAAAAAGTACCGTTTCTAAAGTTATACCGTTAGGGCGCAACCGAGTAGTCTAATGTTGTTCCGGTTTGGTTCTTGTGAACGTAGACAACGATACGTTGCCAATATACACTCTCGGGCATAATCGAACAATATAATTAGGTTTTACTCTTTGTTCCGTGGAATGAGAAAAAGTACTCGTTTCCAAAGTTATACCGTTAGGCGCAATCGAGTAGTCTAATGTTGTTCCGGTTTTGGTTCTTGTGAACGTAGACAACGATACGTTGCCAATATACACTCTCGGGGCATAATAGAACAATATAATTAGGTTTTACTCTTTGTTCGCTGGAATGAGAAAAAGTACTGTTTCCAAAGTTATACTGTTAGGGCGCAACTGAGTTGTCTAATGTTGTTCCGGTTTTGGTTCTTGTGAAAGTAGACAACGATACGTTGCCAATATAAACTCTCAAGTCATAATAGAACAATATAATTGGGTTTCACTCTTTGTTCTGGAATGAGAAAAAGTACCGTTTCTAAAGTTATACCGTTAGGGCGCAACTGAGTAGTCTAATGTTGTTCCGGTTTTGGTTCTTGTGAACGTAGACAACGATACGTTGCCAATATACACTCTCGGGGCATAATAGAACAATATAATTAGGTTTTACTCTTGTTCGGTGGAATGAGAAAAAGTACTGTTTCCAAAGTTATACTGTTAGGGCGCAACTGAGTAGTCAAATGTTGTTCCGATTTTGGTTCTTGTGAACGTAGATAACGATACGTTGCCAATATACACTCTCGGGGCATAATAGAACAATATAATTAGGTTTTACTCTTTGTTCGGTGGAATGAGAAAAGTACCGTTTCCAAAGTTATACTCGTTAGGGCGCAACCGAGTTGTCTAATGTTGTTCCTGCTTTGGTTCTTGTGAAAGTAGACAACGATACGTTGCCAATATAAACTCTCAAGTCATAATAGAACAATATAATTGGGTTTCACTCTTTGTTCGGTTGAATGAGAAAAAGTACTGTTTCTAAAGTTATACTGTTAGGGCGCAACTGAGTAGTCTAATGTTGTTCCGGTTTTGGTTCTTGTGAACGTAGACAACGATACGTTGCCAATATACACTCTCGGGGCCTAATAGAACAATATAATTATATTTTTCCTCTTTGATCGGTGGAATGAGAAAAAGTACTGTTTCCAAAGTTATACTGTTAGGGCGCAACTGAGTTGTCTAATGTTCTTCCGGTTTTGGGTCTTGTGAAAGTCGACAACGTTACGTTGCCAATATAAACTCTCGGGGCGTAATAGAACAATATAATTAGGTTTTACTCTTTGTTCGATTGAATGAGAAAAAGTACTGCTTTCTAAAGTTATACCGTTGTGGCGCAACCGAGTAGTCTAATGTTGTTCGCTTTTGGTTCTTAGAACGTAGACAACGATACGTTGCCAATATACACTCTCGGGGCATAATAGAACAATATAATTAGGTTTTACTCTTTGTTCCGTGGAATGAGAAAAAGTACTGTTTCCAAAGATATACTGTTAGGGCGCAACTGAGTAGTCAAATGTTGTTCCGATTTTGGTTTTTGTGAACGTAGACAACAATACGTTGCCAATATACACTCTCGGGTCATAATAGAACAATATAATTGGGTTTCACTCTTTGTTCGGTTGAATGAGAAAAAGTACTGTTTCTAAAGTTATACTGTTAGGGCGCAACTGAGTAGTCTAATGTTGTTCCGCTTTTGGTTCTTGTGAACGTAGACAACGATACGTTGCCAATATACACTCTCGGGGCATAATAGAACAATATTATTAGGCTTTACTCTTTGTTCGGTGGAATGAGAAAAAGTACTGTTTCTAAAGTTATACCGTTAGGCGCAACCGAGTTGTCTAATGTTGTTCCTTTTGGTTCTTGTGAAAGTAGACAACGATCCGTTGCCAATATAAACTCTCAAGGCATAATAGAACAATATAATTGGGTTTCACTCTTTGTTCGGTTGAATGAGAAAAAGTACTGTTTCTAAAGTTATATTGTTAGAATCCGAGTAGTCTAATGTTGTTCCTGCTTTGGTTCTTGTGAACGTAGACAACGATACGTTGCCAATATACACTCTCGGGCATAATAGAACAATATATTTAGGTTTTACTCTTTGTTCCGTGGAATGAGAAAAGTACTGTTTCCAAAGTTATACTGTTAGGGCGCAACTGAGTAGTCAAATGTTGTTCCGATTTTGGTTCTTGTGAACGTAGATAACGATACGTTGCCAATATACACTCTCGGGGCATAATAGAACAATGTAATTAGGTTTTACTCTTTGTTCGGTTGAATGAGAAAAAGTACTGTTTCTAAAGTTATACTGTTAGGGCGCAACTGAGTAGTCTAATGTTGTTACGGCTTTGGTTCTTGTGAAAGTAGACAACGATACGTTGCCAATATAAACTCTCAAGGCATAATAGAACAATATAATTGGGTTTCACTCTTTGTTCGGTTGAATGAGAAAAAGTACTGTTTCTAAAGTTATACTGTTAGGGCGCAACTGAGTAGTCTAATGTTGTTCCGGTTTTGGTTCTTGTGAACGTAGACAACGATACGTTGCCAATATACACTCTCGGGGCATAATAGAACAATATAATTAGGTTTTACTCTTTGTTCTATGGAATGAGAAAAAGTAATCGTTTCCAAAGTTATACCGTTAGGCGCAACCGAGTTGTCTAATGTTGTTCCGGTTTTGGTTCTTAGAAAGTAGACAACGATACGTTGCCAATATAAACTCTCAAGGCATAATAGAACAATATAATTGGGTTTCACTTTTGTTCTTGAATGAGAAAAAGTACTGCTTTCTAAAGTTATACCGTTAGGGCGCAACTGAGTAGTCTAATGTTGTTCCGGTTTTGGTTCTTGTGAACGTAGACAACGATACGTTGCCAATATACACTCTCGGGGCATAATAGAACAATATAATTAGGTTTTACTCTTTGTTCGGAGGAATGAGAAAAAGTACTGTTTCCAAATTTATACCGTTAGTGGCGCAACCGAGTTGTCTAATGTTGTTCGGCTTTTGGTTCTTGTGAAAGTAGACAACGATACGTTGCCAATATAAACTCTCAAGGCATAATAGAACAATATAATTGGGTTTCACGCTTTGTTCGTTGAATGAGAAAAAGTACTCGTTTCTAAAGTTATACCGTTAGGCGCAACCGAGTAGTCTAATGTTGTTCCGGTTTTGGTTCTTGTGAACGTAGACAACGATACGTTGCCAATATACACTCTCGGGCATAATAGAACAATATAATTAGGTTTTACTCTTTGTTCCGTGGAATGAGAAAAAGTACTGTTTCCCAAGTTATACTGTTAGGGCGCAACTGAGTTGTCTAATGTTGTTCCGGTTTTGGTTCTTGTGAACGTAGACAACGATACGTTGCCAATATACACTCTCGGGGCATAATAGAACAATATAATTGCGTTTCACTCTTTGTTCGGTTGAGTGAGAAAAAGTACTGTTTCCAAAGTTATACTGTTAGGGCGCAACTGAGTTGTCTAATGTTTTTCCGGTTTTGGTTCTTGTGAAAGTAGAAAACGATACGTTGCCAATATAAACTCTCAAGTCATAATAGAACAATATAATTGGGTTTCACTCTTTGTTCGGTTGAATGAGAAAAAGTACTGTTTCTAAAGTTATACCGTTAGGCGCAACGAGTAGTCTAATGTTGTTCCTTTTGGTTCTTGTGAACGTAGACAACGATACGTTGCCAATATACACTCTCGGCATAATAGAACAATATAATTTGGTTTTACTCTTTGTTCGGTGGAATGAGAAAAGTATCGTTTCCAAAGTTATACCGTTAGGCGCAACCGAGTTGTCTAATGTTGTTCCGGTTTTGGTTCTTGTTAAAGTAGACAACGATACGTTGCCAATATAAACTCTCGAGGCATAATAGAACAATATAATTGGGTTTCACTCTTTGTTCGGTTGAGTGAGAAAAAGTACCGTTTCTAAAGTTATACCGTTAGGCGCAACCGAGTAGTCTAATGTTGTTCCGGTTTTGGTTCTTGTGAACGTAGACAACGATACGTTGCCAATATACACTCTCGGGGCATAATAGAACAATATAATTAGGTTTTACTCTTTGTTCCGTGGAATGAGAAAAAGTACTGTTTCCAAAGTTATACTGTTAGGGCGCAACTGAGTAGTCAAATGTTGTTCCGATTTTGGTTTTTGTGAACGTAGACAACGATACGTTGCCAATATACACTCTCGGGGCATAATAGAACAATATAATTGGGTTTCACTCTTTGTTCTATTGAGTGAGAAAAAGTACGTTTCTAAAGTTATACCGTTAGTGGCGCAACCGAGTAGTCTAATGTTGTTCCGCTTTGGTTCTTGTGAACGTAGACAACGATACGTTGCCAATATACACTCTCGGGGCATAATAGAACAATATAATTAGGTTTTACTCTTTGTTCGCTGGAATTAGAAAAAGTGCTGTTTCCAAAGTTATACTGTTAGGGCGCAACTGAGTTGTCTAATATTGTTCCGGTTTTGGTTCTTGTGAACGTAGACAACGATACGTTGCCAATATACACTCTCGAGGCATAATAGAACATTATAATTAGGTTTCACTCTTTGTTCGGTTGAATGAGAAAAAGTACTGTTTCTAAAGTTATACTGTTAGGGCGCAACTGAGTAGTCTAATGTTGTTCCGGTTTTGGTTCTTGTGAACGTAGATAACGATACGTTGCCAATATACACTCTCGGGGCATAATAGAACAATATAGTTAGGTTTTACTCTTTGTTCGGTTGAATGAGAAAAAGTACTGTTTCTAAAGTTATACTGTTAGGGCGCAACTGCGTAGTCTAATGTTGTTCCGGTTTTGGTTCTTGTGAACGTAGATAACGATACGTTGCCAATATACACTCTCGGGGCATAATAGAACAATATAATTAGGTTTTACTCTTTGTTCGGTGGAATGAGAAATTGTACTGTTTGCAAAGTTATACTGTTACGGCGCAACTGAGTTGTCTAATGTTGGTCTGGTTTTGGTTTTTGTGAACGTAGACAACGATACGTTGCCAATATACACTCGGGCATAATAGAACAATATAATTGGGTTTCACTCTTTGTTCGGTTGAATGAGAAAAAGTACTGTTTCTAAAGTTATACTGTTAGGGCGCAACTGAGTAGTCTAATGTTGTTCCGGTTTTGGTTGTTGTGAACGTAGTCAACGATACGTTGCCAATATACACTCTCGGGGCATAATAGAACAATATAATTAGGTTTTACTCTTTGTTCGGTGGAATGAAAAAAAGTACTGTTTCCAAAGTTATACTGTTAGGGCGCAACTGAGTTGTCTAATGTTGTTCCGGTTTTGGTTCTTGTGAAAGTAGACAACGATCCGTTGCCAATATAAACTCTCAAGGCATAATAGAACAATATAATTGGGTTTCACTCTATGTTCTATTGAATGAGAAAAGTACGTTTCTAAAGTTATATTGTTAGGCGCAACTGAGTAGTCTAATGTTGTTCCGGTTTTGGTTCTTGTGAACGTAGACAACGATACGTTGCCAATATACACTCTCGGGGCATAATCGAACAATATAATTAGGTTTTACTCTTTGTTCCGTGGAATGAGAAAAAGTCGTTTCCAAAGTTATACCGTTAGTGGCGCAAATCGAGTAGTCAAATGTTGTTCCGATTTTGGTTCTTGTGAACGTAGATAACGATACGTTGCCAATATACACTCTCGGGCATAATAGAACAATATAATTAGGTTTTACTCTTTGTTCAGGAATGAGAAAAAGTACCGTTTCCAAAGTTATACTGTTAGGGCGCAACTGAGTTGTCTAATGTTGTTCCGGTTTTGGTTCTTAGAAAGTAGACAACGATACGTTGCCAATATAAACTCTCAAGTCATAATAGAACAATATAATTGGGTTTCACTCTTTGTTCTTGAATGAGAAAAAGTACGTTTCTAAAGTTATACCGTTACTGCGCAACCGAGTAGTCTAATGTTGTTCCGCTTTGGTTCTTGTGAGAACGTAGACAACGATACGTTGCCAATATACACTCTCGGGCATAATAGAACAATATAATTTGGTTTTACTCTTTGTTCTGGAATGAGAAAAGTATCGTTTCCAAAGTTATACCGTTAGGCGCAACCGAGTTGTCTAATGTTGTTCCTGCTTTGGTTCTTAGAAAGTAGACAACGATACGTTGCCAATATAAACTCTCAAGGCATAATAGAACAATATAATTGGGTTTCACTCTTTGTTCGGTTGAATGAGAAAAAGTACTGTTTCTAAAGTTATACTGTTAGGGCGCAACTGAGTAGTCTAATGTTGTTCCGGTTTTGGTTCTTGTGAACGTAGACAACGATACGTTGCCAATATACACACTCGGGGCATAATAGAACAATATAATTAGGTTTTACTCTTTGTTCCGTGGAATGAGAAAAAGTACTGTTTCCAAAGTTATACTTTTAGGGCGCAACAGAGTAGTCAAATGTTGGTCCGGTTTTGGTTCTTGTGAACGTTGGCATGGATACGTTGCGAATATACACTCTCGGGGCGTAATAGAACACTATATTTCGGTTTTACTCTTTGTTCTTTGAGTGAGAAAAAGTACCGTTTCTAAAGTTATACCGTTAGCGCAACCGAGTAGTCTAATGTTGTTCCTGCTTTGGTTCTTGTGAACGTAGACAACGATACGTTGCCAATATACACTCTCGGGCATAATAGAACAATATAATTAGCTTTTACTCTTTGTTCGGTGGAATGAGAAAAGTACTGTTTCTAAAGTTATATCGTTAGGGCGCAACTGAGTAGTCTAATGTTGTTCCGGTTTTGGTTCTTGTGAAAGTAGACAACGATACGTTGCCAATATACACTCTCGAGGCATAATAGAACATTATAATTAGGTTTCACTCTTTGTTCGGTTGAATGAGAAAAAGTACTGTTTCTAAAGTTATACTGTTAGGGCGCAACTGAGTAGTCTAATGTTGTTCCGGTTTTGGTTCTTGTGAACGTAGATAACGATACGTTGCCAATATACACTCTCGGGGCATAATAGAACAATATAATTAGGTTTTACTCTTTGTTCGTTGGAATGAGAAAAGAATTGTTTCCAATGTTATACTGTTAGGGCGCAACTGAGTAGTCTAATGTTGTTCCGGTTTTGGTTCTTGTGAACGTAGACAACGATACGTTGCCAATATACACTTTCGGGCATAATAGAACAATATAATTGGGTTTCACTCTTTGTTCTGTTGAATGAGAAAAAGTACTGTTTCTAAAGTTATACTGTTAGGGCGCAACTGAGTAGTCTAATGTTGTTCCGGTTTTGGTTCTTGTGAACGTAGACAACGATACGTTGCCAATATACACTCTCGGGGCATAATCGAACAATATAATTAGGTTTTACACTTTGTTCCATGGAATGAGAAAAAGTACTGTTTCCAAAGTTATACTGTTAGGGCGCAACTGAGTAGTCAAATGTTGTTCCGATTTTGGTTCTTGTGAACGTAGATAACGATACGTTGCCAATATACACTCTCGGGGCATAATAGAACAATATAATTAGGTTTTACTCTTTGTTCAGTGGAATGAGAAAAGTACTCGTTTCCAAAGTTATACCGTTAGGCGCAACCGAGTTGTCTAATGTTGTTCCTGCTTTGGTTCTTAGAAAGTAGACAACGATCCGTTGCCAATATAAACTCTCAAGGCATAATAGAACAATATAATTGGGTTTCACTCTTTGTTCGGTTGAATGAGAAAAAGTACTGTTTCTAAAGTTATATTGTTAGGGCGCAACTGAGTAGTCTAATGTTGTTCCGGTTTTGGTTCTTGTGAACGTAGACAACGATACGTTGCCAATATACACTCTCGGGGCATAATAGAACAATATATTTAGGTTTTACTCTTTGTTCCGTGGAATGAGAAAAAGTACTGTTTCTAAAGTTATACTGTTAGGGCGCAACTGAGTAGTCTAATGTTGTTCCGGTTTTGGTTCTTGTGAACGTAGATAACGATACGTTGCCAATATACACTCTCGGGGCATAATAGAACAATATAATTAGGTTTTACTCTTTGTTCCGTGGAATGAGAAAAGTACTGCTTTCCAAAGTTATACTATTAGGCGCAACCGAGTTGTCTAATGTTGTTCCTGGTTTGGTTCTTAGAAAGTAGACAACGATACGTTGCCAATATAAACTCTCAAGGCATAATAGAACAATATAATTGGGTTTCACTCTTTGTTCGGTTGAATGAGAAAAAGTACTGTTTCTAAAGTTATACCGTTGTGCGCAATCGAGTAGTCTAATGTTGTTCCTGCTTTGGTTCTTGTGAACGTAGACAACGATACGTTGCCAATATACACTCTCGGGCATAATAGAACAATATAATTAGCTTTTACTCTTTGTTCTTGGAATGAGAAAAGTACTCGTTTCCAAAGTTATACTCGTTAGGCGCAACCGAGTTGTCTAATGTTGTTCCGCTTTGGTTCTTGTGAAAGTAGACAACGATACGTTGCCAATATACACTCTCGAGGCATAATAGAACATTATAATTAGGTTTCACTCTTTGTTCGGTTGAATGAGAAAAAGTACTGTTTCTAAAGTTATACTGTTAGGGCGCAACTGAGTAGTCTAATGTTGTTCCGGTTTTGGTTCTTGTGAACGTAGATAACGATACGTTGCCAATATACACTCTCGGGGCATAATAGAACAATATAATTAGGTTTTACTCTTTGTTCTCTGGAATGAGAAAAAGAATTGTTTCCAATGTTATACATAGGGCGCAATCGCGTAGTCAAATGTTGTTCCGATTTTGGTTCTTGTGAACGTAGATAACGATACGTTGCCAATATACACTTTCGGGCATAATAGAACAATATAATTAGGTTTTACTCTTTGTTCGGTGGAATGAGAAATTGTACTGTTTGCAAAGTTATACTGTTACGGCGCAACTGAGTTGTCTAATGTTGGTTTGGTTTTGGTTTTTAGAACGTAGACAACGATACGTTGCCAATATATACTCTGGGCATAATAGAACAATATAATTGGGTTTCACTCTTTGTTCTTGAGTGAGAAAAAGTACTGTTTCTAAAGTTATACCGTTAGGCGCTAATCGAGTAGTCTAATGTTGTTCCTGGTTTTGGTTCTTGTGAACGTAGACAACGATACGTTGCCAATATACACTCGGGGCATAATAGAACAATATAATTAGGTTTTACTCTTTGTTCTATGGAATGAGAAAAGTACCGTTTCCAAAGTTATACCGTTAGGGCGCAAATCGAGTTGTCTAATGTTGTTCCGCTTTGTTTCTTGTGAAAGTAGACAACGATCCGTTGCCAATATAAACTCTCAAGGCATAATAGAACAATATAATTGGGTTTCACTCTTTGTTCGGTTGAATGAGAAAAAGTACTGTTTCTAAAGTTATATTGTTAGGGCGCAACTGAGTAGTCTAATGTTGTTCCGGTTTTGGTTCTTGTGAACGTAGACAACGATACGTTGCCAATATACACTCTCGGGGCATAATAGAACAATATAATTAGGTTTTACTCTTTGTTCCGTGGAATGAGAAAAAGTACTGTTTCCAAAGTTATACTGTTAGGGCGCAACTGAGTAGTCAAATGTTGTTCCGATTTTGGTTCTTGTGAACGTAGATAACGATACGTTGCCAATATACACTCTCGGGGCATAATAGAACAATATAATTAGGTTTTACTCTTTGTTCGGTGGAATGAGAAAAAGTACGTTTCCAAAGTTATACCGTTAGTGGCGCAACCGAGTTGTCTAATGTTGTTCCTGCTTTTGGTTCTTGTGAAAGTAGACAACGATACGTTGCCAATATAAACTCTCAAGTCATAATAGAACAATATAATTGGGTTTCACTCTTTGTTCGGTTGAATGAGAAAAAGTACTGTTTCTAAAGTTATACTGTTACGGCGCAACTGAGTAGTCTAATGTTGTTCCGGTTTTGGTTCTTGTGAACGTAGACAACGATACGTTGCCAATATACACTCTCGGGGCATAATAGAACAATATAATTTGGTTTTAGTCTTTGTTCGTGGAATGAGAAAAAGTACTCGTTTCCAAAGTTATACCGTTAGGCGCAACCGAGTTGTCTAATGTTGTTCCTGCTTTGGTTCTTGTGAAAGTAGACAACGATACGTTGCCAATATACACTCTCGGGGCATAATAGAACAATATAATTGGGTTTCACTCTTTGTTCTATTGAATGATAAAAAGTATTGTTTCTGAAGTTATACTGTTAGGGCGCAACTGAGTAGTCTAATGTTGTTCCGGTTTTGGTTCTTGTGAACGTAGACAACGATACGTTGCCAATATACACTCTCGGGGCATAATAGAACAATATAATTAGGTTTTACTCTTTGTTCCGTGGAATGAGAAAAAGTACTGTTTCCAAAGTTATACTGTTAGGGCGCAACTGAGTAGTCAAATGTTGTTCCGATTTTGGTTTTTGTGAACGTAGACAACAATACGTTGCCAATATACACTCTCGGGGCATAATAGAACAATATAATTGGGTTTCACTCTTTGTTCGGTTGAGTGAGAAAAAGTACTGTTTCTAAAGTTATACTGTTAGGGCGCAACTGAGTAGTCTAATGTTGTTCCGGTTTTGGTTCTTGTGAACGTAGACAACGATACGTTGCCAATATACACTCTCGGGGCATAATAGAACAATATAATTAGCTTTTACTCTTTGTTCGGTGGAATGAGAAAAAGTACTGTTTCCAAAGTTATACTGTTAGGGCGCAACTGAGTTGTCTAATGTTGTTCCGGTTTTGGTTCTTGTGAAAGTAGACAACGATACGTTGCCAATATACACTCTCGAGGCATAATAGAACATTATAATTAGGTTTCACTCTTTGTTCGGTTGAATGAGAAAAAGTACTGTTTCTAAAGTTATACTGTTAGGGCGCAACTGAGTAGTCTAATGTTGTTCCGGTTTTGGTTCTTGTGAACGTAGATAACGATACGTTGCCAATATACACTCTCGGGGCATAATAGAACAATATAATTAGGTTTTACTCTTTGTTCGGTGGAATGAGAAAAAGAATTGTTTACAATGTTATATCGTTAGGCGCAATCGCGTAGTCAAATGTTGTTCCGATTTTGGTTCTTGTGAACGTAGATAACGATACGTTGCCAATATACACTTTCGGGCATAATAGAACAATATAATTGGGTTTCACTCTTTGTTCTGGTTGAATGAGAAAAAGTACGTTTCTAAAGTTATATTGTTAGGCGCAAATCGAGTAGTCTAATGTTGTTCCGGTTTGGTTCTTGTGAACGTAGACAACGATACGTTGCCAATATACACTCTCGGGGCATAATAGAACAATATAATTGGGTTTTACTCTTTGTTCGGTGGAATGGGAAAAAGTACTGTTTCCAAAGTTATACTGTTAGGGCGCAACTGAGTAGTCAAATGTTGTTCCGATTTTGGTTCTTGTGAACGTAGATAACGATACGTTGCCAATATACACTCTCGGGGCATAATAGAACAATATAATTAGGTTTTACTCTTTGTTCGGTGGAATGAGAAAAAGTACTGTTTCCAAAGTTATATTGTTAGGGCGCAACTGAGTTGTCTAATGTTGTTCCGGCTTTGGTTCTTGTGAAAGTAGACAACGATCCGTTGCCAATATAAACTCTCAAGGCATAATAGAACAATATAATTGGGTTTCACTCTTTGTTCGGTTGAATGAGAAAAAGTACTGTTTCTAAAGTTATACTGTTAGGGCGCAACTGAGTAGTCTAATGTTGTTCCGGTTTTGGTTCTTGTGAACGTAGACAACGATACGTTGCCAATATACACTCTCGGGGCATAATAGAACAATATATTTAGGTTTTACTCTTTGTTCCGTGGAATGAGAAAAAGTACTGTTTCCAAAGTTATACTGTTAGGGCGCAACTGAGTAGTCAAATGTTGTTCCGATTTTGGTTCTTGTGAACGTAGATAACGATACGTTGCCAATATACACTCTCGGGGCATAATAGAACAATATAATTAGGTTTTACTCTTTGTTCGGTGGAATGAGAAATTGTACTGTTTGCAAAGTTATACTGTTACGGCGCAACTGAGTTGTCTAATGTTGGTCTGGTTTTGGTTTTGTGAACGTAGACAACGATACGTTGCCAATATATACTCTCGGGGCATAATAGAACAATATAATTGGGTTTCACTCTTTGTTCTGAGTGAGAAAAAGTACGTTTCTAAAGTTATACCGTTAGTGGCGCAATCGAGTAGTCTAATGTTGTTCCTGCTTTTGGTTCTTGTGAACGTAGACAACGATACGTTGCCAATATACACTCTGGGCATAATAGAACAATATAATTAGGTTTTACTCTTTGTTCGGTGGAATGAGAAAAGTACCGTTTCCAAAGTTATACTGTTAGGGCGCAACTGAGTTGTCTAATGTTGTTCCGGTTTTGGTTCTTGTGAAAGTAGACAACGATCCGTTGCCAATATAAACTCTCAAGGCATAATAGAACAATATAATTGGGTTTCACTCTTTGTTCGGTTGAATGAGAAAAGTACTGTTTCTAAAGTTATACTGTTAGGGCGCAACTGAGTAGTCTAATGTTGTTCCGGTTTTGGTTCTTGTGAACGTAGACAACGATACGTTGCCAATATACACTCTCGGGGCATAATCGAACAATATAATTAGGTTTTACTCTTTGTTCCGTGGAATACGAAAATGTACTGTTTCCAAAGTTATACCGTTAGGCGCAACCGAGTAGTCAAATGTTGTTCCGATTTTGGTTCTTGTGAACGTAGATAACGATACGTTGCCAATATACACTCTCGGGCATAATAGAACAATATAATTAGGTTTTACTCTTTGTTCGTGGAATGAGAAAAGTACTGCTTTCCAAAGTTATATCGTTAGGCGCAAATCGAGTTGTCTAATGTTGTTCCGGTTTTGGTTCTTGTGAAAGTAGACAACGATACGTTGCCAATATAAACTCTCAAGTCATAATAGAACAATATAATTGGGTTTCACTCTTTGTTCTTGAATGAGAAAAAGTACTGCTTTCTAAAGTTATACCGTTACGCAACCAAGTAGTCTAATGTTGTTCCTGCTTTGGTTCTTGTGAACGTAGACAACGATACGTTGCCAATATACACTCTCGGGCATAATAGAACAATATAATTTGGTTTTACTCTTTGTCTTGGAATGAGAAAAAGATCGTTTCCAAAGTTATACCGTTAGGCGCAACCGAGTTGTCTAATGTTGTTCGGTTTTGGTTCTTGTGAAAGTAGACAACGATACGTTGCCAATATAAACTCTCAAGGCATAATAGAACAATATAATTGGGTTTCACTCTTTGTTCGGTTGAATGAGAAAAAGTACTGTTTCTAAAGTTATACTGTTAGGGCGCAACTGAGTAGTCTAATGTTGTTCGGTTTTGGTTCTTGTGAACGTAGACAACGATACGTTGCCAATATACACTCTCGGGGCATAATAGAACAATATAATTAGGTTTTACTCTTTGTTCGCTGGAATTAGAAAAAGTGCTGTTTCCAAAGTTATACTGTTAGTGCGCAACTGAGTTGTCTAATGTTGGTCAGGTTTTGGTTTTTGTGAACGTAGACAACAATACGTTGCCAATATACACTCTCGGGGCATAATAGAACAATATAATTGGGTTTCACTCTTTGTTCTTGGTTGAGTGAGAAAGTATTGTTTCTAAAGTTATACGTTGTGGCGCAACCGAGTAGTCTAATGTTGTTCCGCTTTGGTTCTTGTGAACGTAGACAACGATACGTTGCCAATATACACTCTCGGGCATAATAGAACAATATAATTAGGTTTTACTCTTTGTTCTATGGAATGAGAAAAAGTACTGTTTCCAAAGTTAAATGATTAGGCGCAACTGAGGTGTCTAATGTTGTTCCGGTTTTGGTTCTTGTGAAAGTAGACAACGATACGTTGCCAATATACACTCTCGAGGCATAATAGAACATTATAATTAG